>VUQR01032141.1:0-26225 GCA_015108515.1 Hemichromis elongatus
AATAAAAAAAAAAAAATGGTAAAAAAAAAAAAAAAAAAAAAAAAAGTAGATAGATAAGTAAAATTGGAAAAACAATAAAGTGATAAATTATTATTATTATTAAAAAAAATCATATTGCATTGACTGCTTGGATTAGTCATATGTGGTTTTAAGTTTGAACTCTGATCTACATGTGACATGATTGTCTTCTGTGTTCCAGGTCTGTATCTGGTGTCGATGTGGATCCTGAGCTGGTGCACATGGAGATGCAAGATACAAGTGGAGGTGCCGTGATGTTCCACTAGCTCATTTATCTTGTTGTAATGGTAGCACTTGGTCAAATAAGATCAAACTTTATTAGTATTTCTATAAATTAATATAAATTTTGAGGTAAAATAAAGCACAAAGTTTAACTTTAGTGCAATTTTTATACGACTAGTAACAAACAGCTAACCACCCAAGAGACTTGAAATTAGAAATGCTACCTGGTATATTCTTTCTTGTGTTCAAAAGTATGCTATTAAAAAAAAAATACTGGCACTGTCACAAGTTAATGAGTAGAAAACAAACAACACAAAAACAAACAGCCAAATACAAATACAAGCAGAACTCCAGTCTTTGCAGGGAGACAGGCAACCCTAAGAGCACACAGAGGAAGATTAAGACTACAGACAAGACTAAGGAGAAGCACAGGAATATATATACGCATTAACTGGTAACAGGAGGGTAATGAGACATAGGTGACAGTAATCAAGACAGTCACAGGGGACGAAATTAAGCTTAAAAGAAGGCACAATAGACAACTAGTTTTAAATTGTTAAAATAATAAAAATAAACTAAAGAAATAAGAAAACTCACTCTGAATTCAGGGAAGGACCAAATGATAATAGCCTTAAGGCAATACCAAAAGGAAATATTTTTACAAAGTTTAAAAGCATTATGAGAGTATTAAAACCCAGGCAGAGATCCTAAAAACCCCACAAAAATGTGAAACCTCAAAAATAAGAATGAAAACTTCATCCAATAGAGTACAAAAATACCTAAACAGAAACTCAAACTCAGATATATTAACTGATTATATTGATTCAAAGTCAAAGGTGTAACCAATCTTAGGTTACATGAAAATCGAAGCAGAACTGTCACTGTGCCTCTTTAACAAATCTTTAAGGAGTGCTTAAGGTTTGCACCGGCCAATATGACCCTAAGCCAGATTGATAGTAAGAAGTGATGTAAAGTAATGAATTCTGCTTCTTGGTACATTCATTATCCTTGCCAGATATGACTGATGTCTCATAAGGATCAACTTCTCTTTAAGAATTGTTGAGGTAGAGGATAATGTGTTTTACTTATCCAGGCAGCACTAGACGTACAGTGTAAAAGCAGGCAAAAGAAGAGATGACCAAATGACCTTGGTGTGGGAGTGTTGGTAGGGCTTATGTGTGAGGGGTCAGTGGGGAATTACTGGATAAGCTAAATACTCAGGGTCCCCCAGGGCAACAACAGTGAATTTGGATTATCATATCTCCTGAGTGACAGGCGAACACCTCCACACAGAGGGCCAAGAGGGTAATAGAAATGTGTATTTGAGATTGTGCATTTGTCAATGGAGGTGTCAAATGTTCAGATTCTTTATCCACATCTTGACTTCACCTTCTCTCAGTCTCCCAAATTACAATCCTAAATTCTAAACTATAACCTCTAAATAAACCTGAGCAGGCAAAGTCAGATAGGAGTGACAGATACTGAAGGGCACAGTGAAGGATGTGTTTATTATATTTGCTGTTCCTTTCTCAATAAACCTCCCCTTTATAAATGGCCATTAAAATCTGAACCTCTTGAGGAGGAGACGAGCAGTCTTTTAAGCCACACACAGAAAGATGGTGCCTGCATTGTGAAATCTGTCAGGCTGAACAAAGCTCCCTGTGTTTGTGGATAGTAAAGATGAGAGGTTGTCTGTCTGGGCTGACTGCCCAGTTACGGGAGCTCTTCCTGGGGCACATGGCCTCCTCTTTCTCATTCTCCTCCCTCTTCCTCTCCTTGCTTCTGTGCCCAAATAGATAGTTGAGGAAGGCTGGAGCGATCAGGCATGTTAAACCAATCTGTTCACCCTGTTCACCCAAATCCTCTGCTCCAACCTTGTCATGCATAGCATGGCCAAGGTTAAACAGTGGCATGCTACCAAAAAGGACACAGGAGAAATGAGGAACTGTGGCCCTACCCTCGCTCCCAGGACTGCTGTCTGATGTTAGAGAAGGGCTGGAGAGGTGGGAGGAAAGTCTCCTAGGAGATGGGGTGGTCGATTGATGGATGAGCCATGTGTGCAGAGATGCTAGCTGGCAGTGTGTCTTTGTATATGTGTCATCAGGGAGATTGATGGGGGAGAAAGCATGAGAGTATCTTGTTCATGCACATGTTGACACTGTAATGTTAGGCCTGTAGAAACACACAGAGGAGTACTGTAAATTTAAAAAACAAAAATCAATACATGTGATGCTTGTTTTTTAAATAAGCACCACAGTCTCAATAAAATCCCTTTAGCTGTGTTTGTCTGCTCTACAAGGCCTTATTTCCTTGTTGCTGTTTCAATTTCAGCATGTGAGTGTGGTTGCAGGTATGTGAGGACAGCAAGTGGCATGAAGAAATGAGTGTGTGCCACAAGCTGGAATTGAACACTTAGTCCAATCTAATAGTTTTTTAATGAGTTCTCCACCGTATGCTGCTTTGATTAAATGTCTGGGCTTTTCAATAAATTAGCCTCTCCATTTATTAGACCACACACCTCCTGAACAAAGACAAAGCAGAGGAGGAAAAGTACATTGCTGCACTAGACCCAGTCATGGGATATGACGTTGCGTCATCCTGAAGCTGAACTGATTTAAATTTTCTTTATGTAGTTGTCTGTTGATTTTATTCTACTAAGATAATACTTTAGCAAAAAAACGTAGTAAAAGAAATTAATATAAAGAAGATAAGATGCACCACAGATGGATTATGGTGCTGCAACTCAGCCTTGCAGCATATTTGTCCTACTGATCTAGAAAACATATCCCAACATTATAACACAGACATCTGTAAAACTGCAGGGTGCAGGATGCTAGCAGGCGGGGCATACATGGAGCGCCATAACCAAGTGATCTGTATAGTAGAGGAACACCTGTGCCAGGTATATCAAGGAAGTTCCAAAATCAAAATTGGATATGCCCCCAAAGGTGGTTAAGAATATGACCAAGGTAAGATTCTGAGGAACTTCCACATACAGACGGACACGCTGGTGATGGCTAACCAACCGGACATAGTAGTGTTGGACAAGCAGAGGAAGACGGACGTAGTGATAGATGTAGCAACACCAAGTGAACATCAGTAAGAAGAAACACAAGATAAATTTAAAAAATGCCAATGCCAAGGGCTGAGAGAGGAGCTAGAGACTATCCGGAGAGTGAAGGCACCAGTGGTCCACATGGTAATTGGAAGACTCGGAGCAGTGACCCCCCACCCCCACCCCCAAACTGGGCAAATAGCTCCTGCAGATTCCAGGAATGACATCCGAGATCTCTGTCCAGAACCGCACAGTCCTGGGAATAGCAGAGATACTGTGCAAGACCTTCAACGTCCCAGGCCTCTCAGAGAAATGGGGGAGTGGTTGTCCTTGAGCTTTGGTGGAGGTTGGTGGATGAATTGAAACAGAGGGCAGCGATGCAGGGCAGCAACAGCACTGATATATGTGACACACAGCTCAAGTTGCCTTCCATTAAGTAGCTTGCATGCCTTGCTTCATTATCTACTAGTAATAGCACTTTCAAAGTTAAGTGTGAAATTCTTTGATTATATTTTTTAATGTTGAGCTTGTGTAAAAAGTAACCATAAATTCTCTTTGCCAGCTGGTGATTTGAAGTTTCAGTGAGTCCTGTAAGGCTTTCCAATTTGGTGTTTTCTAAACGGCGGCCCTATTTTCATTTATTTTTGAAAGATCAAGGTCAGTTTGATGAATGTCTCATCCACTTCAGACACTGATAAGCTCTAAGTTATATCTGAGCGTCTATACTTTTAACTTATTTCCGTGTATCCGATGTTATCAATTGAAGGTCAAAGCAAAACTGTGGGTTCAGCCAGTGCCTCTGGACTGCTAACCTCGCACATGTGCTGATGCAGGCTTGAGAGTGTGAAGTTGTGTGTGTGTGTGAGCATTTTCTCTATTGCCAGCTCGTCACCTTTGGGGGGAACATAACGGCCGAATTTCAGGAGTCAATGGTGCTGATGCAGCTGCTGGTTGAAATTCAATAGTGGTTGAGCTTTGCACCATGCGCTAGCCTCTCTGTGTGTCTGTGTGAGGATAATCCCTCCTGGCCATTTGGATCCTAGAACGGCTGTATGTCTATGGGGAAGCTGTCATATCTTATAGAGTCTGGAAAATGATGTCTCCATTTTTCTTTTCACTTGGTTTTTCCTCTCATACATTTTCTTCCACTCCCTCTGCAGCTTCTGCTTTTCTGTGGCTGGCTATTATTCTTCAGCTTTGTTTTATCCTTACTTCTATTTTTCACATTCTTGAGCCTTTTCCCTTTTACTTTCTCTACTTAACATAGATTACACAGCTTTTTTTTATGTCACCTAAAAGCCATAGTTGTATTTAGATACCAGGTACCATTACAGTGAACGCTACACATATACTACACATTTAAACACACCTGATATTAAGTAACTGAGACTTCACTGAAACAGTCATAGTAAAAAACTAAATATTTTAAACTTCAAAATTAAACACTAAAATTCAATTTTATAATGGGTGTTCAAAGTTGTCCAGTTGAGGGACTTTATGAGCCAACAAAAGTGAAAAGCAACCAGTTGGCATCCCTTGTAAACAAGCCATTGGCAACGGTGGGAAAGAAGAACTTCTTTTTAATAGGAAGAGACATCAGACAGAGCAAGGCACAGAGAAGGTCCAAGATCTGCGTGGACCTGTTCAGGGGTGTGGGGGCAGAAATGACAAAGATGAATTGCAATTAATAACAGGGCATCCTAGAATGCCAATCTGTTATTTTTACATTTCCAGCAGTAATTATCCCTTCCTGTTTACTGACTGTGTCATTTTTCCTGTTCTGTTGCTGTCCATGTCGCTCTAGGTTACCTGTATGTTACCTGCCTCATTCAGAACTGCTCGGACAAAATGTTGACGGCACAGTTCCTTGGAAAAATTGATCACAACTCGCTACTGGTGCAGGACGACTACGTATTTGTCAAGGTAAAAGAGGAAATCGTGTGCGTAAATGTCTTTATCTTTTTTTATTTTATTTTTCAATGAAAAAACTAAATAACCTGAAAGAAAGTAAAGCACATTCTCAACTATTTCTGTATACACTTTCAAATACTGTGCTATATAAAGCTTTTCTTTTCTTTTCTCTTCTTTCATATTCCAAACTACTTATTCCATTCTATTCAAACTAAATTTTAAATCCTGTCACGTATCCACTCCATTTTGTCTGATGCATTTGTTAGATTCCACAGTACCTAATATTCTCAACATAACATCTGACTGCTGCATTAATGAGAAGACAGGAATTGCTCCTCTGATGGTCTCAAATTATTTTTTAATGCCTCCTGTTGCAGGTTATTGTTTTGTCTTTGTTCTATTTGAACTCGTACAGTAAATGGCATTTTGTACACATTTAATAAGTACTACTTGTATTGTGGGAGGGGAACTGCGTAGACCTATGCATTTGCATGATCATACAGTCCATCTATTCTCTTCTGTTTGTCCAATCCAGGAAGTCTGGACCATATTCCAGCCCTGCAACCCCGAACAGGTTGCAGGGAAAACACAGACAGATAGACAACCATGTGCATTCACAAACACACTTATGGACAATTTAGAATTACTCAATAACTCTTTGGACTGTGGAAGGAAGAGTATATGGAGAGAACCCACACAGACATGAGGACAACATGCAAACCACTGAGCTATATGATATGAAAAACATGAGACAGGAAATGCAGGGGTGGGCTAGAAAACAGTGAGTGAACTACAAAAGGAGCATTATCCACCGGTCAGTCAACTGCAGAGGCCATCATTTTTATAGATGGCTTAAAAAATGAACAATAGATGATAAAATAAGTGAAAGGACTTGTTTTTTAGCCTAATATACTTGGGTCGTCATTAACATGCCTGCCTGAATTAAGGTTATATAACTATAACTTGCTGATTCTAGGAATTCTTTTAAATTTTACCTTGTATTGCTTGTCATGCCAAATTTTTAGACTGTATGATGGCTTATAAAGCACTTATTTGACTCTATGGGTCTTTCAAAGGACCATATTGTGGTCATGTTGTTCATTCTTACAAATACAATGACCCATACGTGATAAGCTAGTCTTTTTGTTTTCACAGAAACATGATAAACTACATGTCTTAGCATAGCTTCAAAATAATTTTAAGCTGGAGTGTCATCAGGATTAAAATCATAGTCTGAACCAAGTCATACGGAGATTTCAGGGCATCTTTATTTCTTTGACACAATATAATGCTATTTTTCAAAGCAGCTGTATGCATGTCTCAGTTATGTGTAGATTATGTTGTGTCCTGACTGATACATTCTTTTACTGTAAGTCTCTGAAGTGGACTCATAATCTAGGCAGCCTCAAAGCGTCGAGGCAGAGGCACCTATACTGTGGCTTCCGTTGCATTTACTTTCCAGCAGTCTGTAGACAGAGAGATACTTTAATGATCCCACAAGAGAAATTGTTGCGTTAAAGCAGCAGGATAAAGAATAAAAATAATACAGTCTACAATATAAAAAAAAGCAATAAACAACAAAGTTAAAGTAATAGCCTCGTACTATTACGATAGTAATAGTCGATAGTTCTATAAACATAATACTAGTAAGGAAAAACTGAGCAAGTTTTTCTGAAACCTGCATCTCCCCAGTTATTTATTCTCTTTCGGCATGTGTGTACATGTTGTATCTGTCAATGTATTTATTCAGTGGCTGTGTTTCCACTTACAGCTGAGGCTGCAGCTTTATGTCTGTTTTACTGATAAACTCCTGGTGCCCAGATAACATACAGTGCTGTCACTTGAAATGGAAAAAGAATTTCTATTCGTGATAGTGTGCAGAATTAATCTTGGCTTGTCTATAATTGACTTGCCATGCACTACAGTACTATACTCTCTGCAGGGGCCAATAGTTCACTTTCATTTGCATGGAGAACATGAGGTGGTGTGGTAAAGGACAATCTCCACGGTGGGACAAAGTTGTTCCTTCTTGGTGTGTGTTCATATGTGCCTATGTGTAAAGTTATGTGTGCATGAGTGTTTGCATCTGTGTGAAGAATTAACGACTCATCAGGCAACTGTAGACTGGCCCATTATCTTTAAGGGATGACCCCCCTAATATTTCAAGCATTACATACAGATATCAGATTTAGAGAACAACGCCTCACTGTCAGTGGGAGGGGCTGGTGGGATATGTTACTTCATTTAATCATTAGAATCTGTCAAAACTAACTGCTAGAATCTGGATGGCAGAGATGGTCAAGGTGTCTTTTAATCTCGAGCGTGTCCACAGTAATAGGACTTGCTTGCAGTTCGGTGACTGATGTGGGTGTGCTGACATTTACTGCATGTGTCACTTTCCCTTTACAGTAATCTTTGATACTTTCCTAACACACAGTCAACAATATGCATGTATTTCTTTAGCCTTCTGACAGTTCCTACTCAAGTGCGTGTTCTGGTTTCAGTTATTTTGCAAATGTACTGATTATAAGATTGACGATAACCTGCAGTCAGCTGAGACTGAAGAAGTCACTTGGATGCGTGACGAAACGTTTCTCCCACTGAAAACGCTACGTCCAGATGAACATAATCAACCTTTTAGGATCGACTTACCTGGATGATTGAGAATGCATTAAGACATTGCAAATCAATGCAAAATGCTCTGACTGGTCACCTTTAATCTATGATAAAACACTTAGGTCCTAATTGGAGTCATCTCAAACCTAACTAAATAACTATGTAGACTGTCTTTTATCCTGCCGTTCTCTCTTTCAACCAGTCACAGCAGATGGCCCCACCCCTCCCTGAGCCTTGTTCTGCCGGAGGTTTCTTCCTGTTAAAAGGGATTTTTTTTACTTCCGACTGTCGCCAACGTGTTTGCTTATAGGGGGTCATTTGATTGTTGGGTTTTTCTCTGTATGTATTATTGTATGGTCTACCTTACAATATAAAGTGCCTTGAAGTGACTGCTATTGTGATTTAGTGCTCCATAAATAAAACTGAATTCAATTGAATTCAAAAGTGTCCAAAACAGCAAATAATGGAGTACCTTTTTGGAAAATTAGTTTTCAGAGCTCCACACTTTGAGAATTAATGTAAAAAGCATAAAAAAGAAAAACTGATGTGATGACTGATTTTCTTTTTTTTGCTTTTTCTTCCTGTTGTGTGTTGAATATTTCCCCTGAGGTTTTCTATTTTTAAAGCCATTCATTGTTCACTAAGTTCACCTGTTTGTTTTAACCCTTCCTTCAGTGTTTGTTGGTTGTTGTCTAGTGAGCTTCGTGTTCACGTGTTCCCTACCATGCTCGGTTCTTGTTTCATGATTTTGGGTTTTATTTAGTTTGCTGGTTTCTTGTTTGTTATTTTAAGTGCCAGTCGGCTGAAACGATTGGCAGCTGCCAGCTGGGGGTTCACACAAAACATTTATTTCTGAAACTGATAAGTTTATTGATTTGCAATGAACTGTTGGACTTTATCTCTTTTATGCCCTCTGACATTTAACTATTCACAAAAGTTTCACAAAAATAAGGAACTCTGGCTCCTTGTATAAATTTAGCAAAAAAAAATCTTAATGGTATATACCGGTCCTCGGGGTACTTTTCCAACATTAAGGCACTACATAAATATGCAGAGTCAGTCAGCTCTCATCCCACTCTGCCAGCCGTCCTTTAGAAAGTGATTCCTTTTGAAAGCTCAGTCCGTGATGCTTTCTTCAGTAGCTCACATTTTTTAAAAATGGCTTTTTTTTTGTTTCATCCCTCTGCAATGCTCAGCTTTATAAAAAAAAAAGTAGAACTCACCTGCTCCTTTCAATCACAAGCAATAGCAATAATCACAGCTTAGTCTGAACTCAGACGACAGAGACTGACGTATCCAAGAACAAGGGGAAAAAAGGCAAAGTCAAAAATAGGAGCACTGAATGCAAAGTTAAAAACCTTTCCTTTTTATTTTGACAAAAGGAAGAATGTCAAAACACATAAACAAATAAAGCAGTTTTAGTGGTGCTCACCTGGCAGGGAGTGTTTTTCAGGACGTGGTTCGCTGGTTTCTGAGCCCATCACTTGGGATATGACACATTCAGCTCTTGTTCCAATCCCCTGTCAGTCACCAGTGCTGTCTCTTTTCTCCCAACTTCCTCTGCTAAACTGTAGCCTCAGCTGTTTGAGTATTCTGGTTCAGGGCTATGTGAGCTTTCTCATCGTCTGAGCACTCAGCGGGAAGGCGGCATGATTCAGCCTTTTACCCATTTGTGAGTTGAATGCAAAGGTCTGTGCAAAGCGCAGGAGTTTCTTTGCATTTACCTACGAGCACAGGGTGAGTCACCGGCAACAGATGGTGAACTGTGCCCCTCCACCTCCACTGTTAGTCAGCTGGACATCTGAAGATGTTGAAAATTTCACTTTGTAGGAAAAATATGTTTCTGTTTTTCTGCAGGACGACAATTAAATGACTGGATGAATTCAGCTTTAATGTGTCTCTCGATGCTGTGTCACTCACATTGTTTTCTATTCCACTCTTGCCTCATTTTTAATCGCAGTGCATTCAGCAGCTCTTCATCCTTTAACATATATTTCTGGGTCATATGTCCATAAATAATTAAAAACCAGTTGTCTATATTATAACCGTTAGACTGTATTATTCATGCTGTTGTTGTTTTTGCTTATTTCCCAGGTCACCACAGGCAATCGGACCAAGCACTATGTGTCCTTCCGACGGAATGAATTTGTCCAGATGAGGTTTCCCAAGTATGCTTTGCCGAAGGTAATAAACAAGAAAACTAGTGCATCTTTTGCTAATATTGATTTAAAGTAGATGGTTGGCACAGTTTGCTTCCTGAAAGACTGCTCAGTCTGAATTATGCACGCATCCCTCAGGGATCAGTGTTTCATACACTTTTATTCATAATATATTTATTGCATTTGTTTAGCTAAGAATAATTACTAGAATTCAATGGAATCAGATTTATTTGTCTTTTTCACTTTTATTTTTGCTATTAAATGAGCTTAGTGTAAGTTCTGTAAAGTCATTACTGATGGTAAATGGACTGGTTCTTATATAGCGCTTTTCTACTCTGTCTGAGCACTCAAAGCGCTTATACAACTAATGCATTCACCCAATCACACCAGCACAATTTTTTTAAGTGCTTTCTATCTACCATTCACACTCCGATGGATGCAACATGGGGTTAGTATCTTGCCCAAGGATATTTGGCATGCAGACTGGAGGAGCCTGGGATCGAACCACCAACCTTCCGGTTAGTAGCTGACCTGCTCTACCACCTGAGCTAAAGCCACCCCGTACTGATGAAACCTGCACCATTAAGTGAATTGCAGTTAGTATTCTGATATTATCTGATTATTGATTACTGATTGATTACTGATTATCTGATATTATTATATAGCCATGTGAGTAACTAGCTCAACCTCATGGACCTCATCTACTGCTCAGTATTCCTATCACTAGCTAAATACCATATATGTGTATTTTTATTTTTTTACATCTTGATGTATCTTTTATGTTGGAGCCTGTATCATGCTGCACTGTACTACATTTCTAAGGCAATATTATATAATATGTCTATCTATTGATGCCGGGAGTAGATGAGCAATGCATTTATAACATCACATTCTTTGGATTTTCACTGAAATCCATTGTGCATCCTTAAAATAGAAAGTCCACAGTCCACAGACTGTTGCAAGTGACTGACCATCGGGGAAGGTCCATTATTTCCATTTTCTATTTTTGTCTGTTCAGACACAGGCAGACATGGTAGAATAATATGCCATTATAAACTAGACGCCTCTACATGTGTCCCATTCCCCATACAAAGGGTTTAGTGTGAAATTGCATGTGCCTCACTCTGTGGATTCAAAACTTTAAAATCAAAGCCCTTGTACCAATATGCTGCACTTCTTTGTTGGTGTCGAGTGTTTAGAACAGTACCTGCGCTCAAATTAATCCTGGAACTGCCCTGATACACGATAACCCCCATAAAATATTCACAGCTGAGCATTGATCCAACAGCATCTTATGTCACTCACATAGGCAGAGAGGATAAATGAGCTCCACTTCAATACGGGTCAGTATTGGAACCTTTGCTGTCAGCATCAGCTGCACAGGAGACCATTTTAATGTGACACTTGCCAGAGTGCTATTGAACTCATCTGAGTGCATTGTAAGCCTGAGGAGATGCTTCAAGATTTTTCTTTCTTTTTATTTATTTATTTATTTATTGCCCTTAAACTAAGACCTTTAAGCCAGTCACTGCCATTAATAGTCTATCACTGATAATCCTGTCCAAGGTGTTTAGCAACACAAATACATAAAATACAACCTCACATACTCTCAGAATTACATTTGCTAAGCCCACCACTTAGGGAAATCTTATAACCTGAATTGTCTGGCTACTTCAGCACCAAGAGCTCCACATTAAGAAAGATGAAGGGAATTGAATTACACAGACCAACACACACACATGTGGGGATCAATTGGATCTGGTATAATGAGAAGCCAGTGTATAAATCAGTTTGTGTATGAGTGTGCATGAGTGTGTAAGTATTTGTTTAGATAAAATATGCCCTACTTACTCCCCTTCTCATCTCTCTCTCTGTCTCTCTACATGTGTCCTCTTACTTGGGTGAGCAGATAGGTCACGCTTTGCGAAGCTTTTAGGTCGAGCGACATGGGGTGGGGTGTCAGGGGAAAGAACTAGAGACAGGCGAGAGGGATGGTGAGAGAGAGACTGAAGGGAGGAGATGGAGGAGAAAGTGTGTGTGTAAGTAAAGGGAAGTGTTTCCATGTTTTTCCACTGTGAATAATTGAAAGGTTGCCGGATAAAAAATGCAGAGGCCATCAGAGAAAGCAGTTTTACTCTGTCCTGTGAGACCTGACCCAAGTGATGGATTAACCACACACACACACACCTACACACACACACACACACACACACACATGCATACAGCTTTCTGGGGTGTGAAATCACAGGTAATAATTGTTCCTTTTTGCTCTGCTTCCATCTCCTCTGGCTATCTAACACTCGGGATGTGATCGATGTTTCTGGGTTTTTTAACACTTGGTTTAACCATCAGTGTATCAGTGACCAGACAGTGTCTTGTTGGTGTCTTGAAGGTACTACAGAAGCAGTGTGATGGCTTGGGCCTGCATGGCTGCCAGTGGCACTGGGACACTGGTGTTTAGTGATGATGTGACACAGGACAGAAGTGTGTTCTCAGTGTTCAGATACATAATGTATGCCGGCTTGTAGACATACACGAAAGACACGAGAGTTCTTCTTCACTGATGTTTACTGTGTTCTTCTTTAACTTACACAGGTACACCGTAGAACTGGTGAATACAAATGTACAATAAAATTATATTTCAACATTAAAACCTATTACAATAGAAAGTTCGTAAAATATAAACAAACATACCACTTTGGCCTGCAAGTGGACAAACCGGTGTATTGGGAACTTAGGACTTATTATTTATTTCGCTTTACTTCCACACGGCTAGACACGGCAGCTTCTCTGACCTTTTTCCTAAACAGGAAGTGACCTCTGCCCTTAGATTAAACTTACTTAATTAATCGATAATCTTCCCGTGCCAAATTAAGAGTATACTAATCCTGTATAGAAATAATAAAATCTTAACATGTTAAACATAAAAATAAAACTTACAAAATAAAATGCGTTAATGACATTAGCATTACAAGAGCTCTGCCTAGTGGTCAAATACTAACATTGCAACCGCAATCCAGCTAAGTGCAGTCAAATTATTTGGGCAGCTGTTGTGTCCTGTAATGTTATATACCATATTCCACCTGTAGAACGTGGTGTCATTAAAACATTTGAAAAAGTGCTGTTGGAAAAAATAGAGTGGATAGTCAAGATGGCGAACTGATAAACGTGTGTACAGCAGCGTTTTATAATATAGATGGACGATGACCCAAAACATACAGGCAAAGCAACCCAGGAGTTTATTAAAGCAAGTGGAATAATTTTGATTCTTGAATATTCTTGATTGTCTAAGTCAGTCACCTGATTTTAACTCAGTTGAGCATATCACTTGTTTAAGACTAAACTTCTGACAGACAAACAGCTACTGAAAGCCACTGCAGCAAAGGCCTGGGAGAGCATTAAAAAGAAGGAAACTCAGTTTTTGGTGATGTCTATGAGTTCAAGACTACGAGGGTTTTCAACCAAGTATTAGAAATTAACATTTTATTGCAGTTATTTATTTGTCTTTCCATTTCCAATAAAAAAACCCTGTGTTATTTTGACATTTGAATCCACAAGCCAGTAACAATGTGAAAGAATTGAGGCATGCAGCTACAGCACAATAGGTTTCTCTAAAGCCAAATATCTCAGAGTGATGGAGCTGCAAAATGAGGTTTTATTTTTATGTGCAGCCAATTTCATAGGAGAAAACCAGGCTGTAGGGTGAATATAAGTTACAAAATCAAAGTTGTTTTTTTTTTACATTACCCTCAAAATAAATAGTAGAACAACTAAATGAGGTTAGTAATACCTGTAGACATACTGTAGATGACGGAACTGAAAATATGGTTTTATTAAATGCTTCATTTTACCAGAGAATTGATGTTTTCTGTTGAACATTTTAGGCTTTGGGAAAGTCTGCAGCCCTCACAGCCCTGAATTGGATAGGTTGAGATGAATGGATGCATAAATATTCAAAAGGCAACTTTATTTAAACTTTCTGTAATAGTTAATGACAAGAATCTTGCCAACACTCTCTCCATTGTCTTAGATAGTGCCATGTCCACATCCTACAGTGTCTTCTGTTTTGACTGTCAGAGATAATTCATGTGCCAAGGCTGTTTTTCCAGAATCAACGATTGCACACCCAAGGTCAGCTGTGGGTTAAACGTCTTTCTGCTGCTGCTCCATTATTTCACAGTTTTTCTTCTTGTAAATTTAGATATATTAATAGTTTAATATGACTCTAATGTCTTTAGATATGAGATTGTGCCTGATGTAAAGGCTGTTAAATGTGATACATAAGAATCCCATGTACATTTGTATTACCAGGTACAAACCGAGTTGAATTAAATGCAAATCAAACATCTCAGGAGTCAATGGCATTGTGAAGTCAGTAGTCGAGAGAGACACGTGTGGCTGTTAGATTGCAAGGGTGAGTTCTGCTGCAGAGGCAGAATGCTGCAGTGAAGAAGCAGTACATAATAAATGTGAAATAAAAATATTATCTCTGACCTTTTCACATCAGGATAACAATCAAAACTCTGTTTGTGACCCCTGACAGCTAATTTTTCAGTATTTGGAAATAACAGCTTGACCTGAAGGCATTTTGAGTGAATGCTTATAATTACTCAGAGAATTGATTTTATCTTTAAGAGGTATGCAAACGACAGCTGGATGAGATCTTAAAGCAGTTAAATCTTTTAGAAAGCTGAAATGTGTGGGCCGACTGTATCAAAGACCTCTTTACTGAATTCAGTAATGTCCACGGGGCATGATGGGGATTTTAATGTGATTAATGGGATCTGTTAGAGTGTGAAAGGAAATGAGCTCAAAGCTGCTGAGAGAGGGTGAGCCCACTGAAGAGGCTATTATGTCACAGCTGACTGCCAGGGGAAATCTGGCATCAGATGTTGTCCCTTTTTCTTTTTTTTTTAATTAAATGAGCAAGGCGTTCCTCACACCATTCTGACCGAGGCTCAGTGATGTTGCTGTAGTAAAGGAGACAGTGATGGACTTTAATCTGTCAGGACGATGTCTGAAATAATTGTACTTGAGCCACCAGCAGGAGTATTGAGATAGAAATTTATAAATCTCCTTCACATGTCAAGCAAGTGTTATGCGTTTAGCATGTGGCCTGAAATTCAATTTAAGACACTCATAGAGCCAGTCTCCCCTTTCAGCATCTTAGCAATAGCACTGGGTATCTCAGTTTATTGAAATTAGGTCGGAAAAGTGAAACTCAACTAAGACAATTATTGGTTGTCCATTTAAAGCTGTTTTCCTCTGGGAATGATGCTACTACCAGCCTGTTTACTATTGTGGAATTGTCCAATTCTTTTCAATTCAGTTTTCACTCTGAGTGATGCCTCCAGTGGTGTTGGCCAAGAGGGTGCCAGTGGAAACTGTAGTACTGTTGGTCAAAGATTTTCATGTGGCCTACCACTTTGTGGCTCTGTGGCTGTCATTCTTAACCACTTACACAATTTTTAGTGGCGAGGAAATCTTATATGCGGACTGCACAAATCCTGTCACAGTACCACGCTGAAATTCACTGCGCTTCTGATTTTATACAGCTGTGGCCATGGCAGCATTTTGAACACCTGAATTCAATGACTGCCTGAAAAGGAAAGACAGGAGAAAGTATAACATGACCAACATGGTTTTCCTCCCTTTGTAGGACCCTGTGATCCATCTGCTGTTGTGGGCTTGTGCACTAATCCTGGCTACATGATTATAAGTGATTACTGTTAAACTTTTTTTTTCTTGTTTTTCTTTTTCTGTTGTTATTAGACTTCAAATATTAAAGTATGGAAACAAAACTTTTAGGAGGCACAGCTGAAGCAAGGCAGTCAGAGCAAAAGTCCCACACAATATATAAGTCACTGGGAAAACCCCAAACAGAGGACTGTTAGGATATGCAAGTGTGAGATGATTGATGGCCAGTCTTGTACTTAGCCTTTAGGTGACAGCAGCTTTTAATAATATCATCTGACAACATAATATATTAAAATGTAAAACAAGATGTAGGAAAACATCTTTCACCTTTTTACTTCAGTTTCAATTTCCTCATTTTCTTCTCTGCCTCTTTCTGCTTTCCGCTTTGTGTATACTTTAAAGTCGGGGCATCCTTATTTTCACTCATTCTTGTGGTTTATTTTTGCTCTACACAGGGTAGGCAGATTTTTGAGTATGTGCACCCACACAGTTTCCTTTCGTGTGTAAATGTAAATTGAGTTTTACATTCTGCACCTTCTCATTAAAGTGGTCTGCCTTTGCCTTTCTAGTGTTATTAATGCTGCGCTGAGTTTGGGTCAAGTACACAGTCAAATACACCGCTTCCTTCCTTTTGATTTCTTTTTTTTTATTAAAAAAAAAAAGTAATTGCCTGGTGTTAAATTACAGAGCAGCTGTTACTAGTGTAAGGGAGATTCAATTTCATGAAAATTTTCAGGTATTTTACCAGCTTAGAGTAAAAAGGTTTTACTGTACTTATTAAGCAGATAATCTTTTTTTAATGGGGGTAGCTGTGTTTATTTTTAAATGCAGTTGGTAGGGTATTTAACATGTGAGTCTATGAGTACTGCTTCACTTTTAGATCCAGCCTCAAGTAGGAACCAGAGAAACTCTATCAATTCTGAAATTTCTTCATTTTTTTCAGCTCTAGTGCTTACCACTTCTTCTAGAGTTGCACCCATCGCAAGGGACCAGAATCTACCGATTCCAGAATTCTTTATTTTTGACCTGCAGATCAGCCTCACACAGTCAGGCAGGCAAATCAAGCATAGGAGTGTGGAAAGTAGACTCACAGCCACATTCTAACCCGCTATCAGTGTGGAAACACTGCACTAACACTGAAGAATTAACCCACAGGAGGAAACCATGAAAACATTTGTATCAATCTAATCAGACACTTAAATTACCGAGTCAACATTTAAAAGAAGCTAACAAAGAAAATGTAGCTAAAAGCATCCGGATTTCAGAGCCAGCTACATGTCAGCTGCCTCAGTGTGAGCGGTGTCAGTGTCTTGTTATCTAGTAAAATTGTGAACATGAAACTGGACGTTTTGTTTGTTATATACGTTTTTTGCACTTGGTTTTGTTTGGTGAAGTAGAAAACATCAGGTAAAGGTAGATGTACAGCAATACATTTTTAGAGCACTTTTCAGTTGTTTGAGAAAAGATCCTATAAATTACTGTAGTTTGGGGAAAATTGCAAAGTTAAATAATGATGAAAAAAATTACATTGAAAAAAAATGTAATAAAATTGTAACGTTCTATCAGCAGATCTCACATTAAAAAAATGAGGAGATGGGAATTTCCAAGAAACTGTAGTTGGTTCATCTCTGGTAGAATCTGTTTAGTGACCATCTTTTTTTTAAATTTCCTTTTGGGCTGCTTTTCACCAATTCTGCTTTTTTCTGTTAAAACTTTAAAAGAAAACTAAGATTGCTTCTATCCTTGTTACCATAAGGATTTATTGATGAAAAAAACGTAGGGCAGTGTGTCAGCAAATATACTCTTGTGTTTCCCTTTTTAATAACCTTTACCTAGTTTGAGACAACAATGCTTTTTTTTGCCATCTTTACATCACATCCAATTCATGAGACGTGTGCAAGATATTCTTTCCCTTCCTACTCTCAGCTTGGCTACTAAATTGAGGTCTTCCACCCATGCATTTCCATGAATACTGTCTGCATACATTTACATTCTCACCCCAGCAGTCCTCGGTGTTGGTGTATGATTGTTTTTGTTCTTTTTTGTTGTTGTTTTTTTTAGCCCCTCTGGTAGGTGGAGGACTATCGCTGAATGTTAAAAGGCATCTGAAGCTAATGTTTAGACATTTTTCAGTTCCAACTCCTCCCAAGCTCCACACTGCTGCCTCAGATGAAATGTCAGCCAAAAACAGGCTACATGGCAGGGCTTTAATGGAGGACTGGGATAGAAGAAGAAAGAGAGAAAAGGTATATGGAGGGGAAGATGCAAGGAGAAGTAAATGAGGTGGAATATTTGTGTTTGAACTCAAACATGATGGTGTCATTATGAAGACTGCTCATTTATTTTTTCATTCAGAGGCAGTGTTGCATGGTAATGTGTTATACAGGAATGACAATATATCTGTCTGGAACGTGCAGAATAACAAACGACGTTCTACTTTCATCATATATAATAGTTATATTATTTTACGGTTTTTGGTTGAGTGTTGGCAACTTGATTTGAACTGATTTGCTGATTAGGCATTGTGGAGATAAGGTTAATGTTTAACTTAATGATTGCCATTGCCACAGTCTTGTGTAATTTGAGGAGCAGTCTCACTTGTGCAGTGCCTTCTGGGCATCACATTGTATGGTACTGGACAGCTACTCCTTCAGTCTAATGTTTTTGAAAAATGCAGACGTCTGTAGATGTTAAGAAATTCTCCTTTGTTTTGAGTTATCAGACACTGGCAGGTATGAGACAGACCGCAAAAAACGAATGATTAACTGAGCTGAAAAAGCGTAGACCTTAAGACCAGGACGACTCATGTCCAATAGGCATAACATAACAGAAACCCTGACGAGAACTGTCTAAAAAGACACAAGGAAGTAACTGGGAACAGGTGGAACCAGCAGAGATGGGCTGTATGCAGAAAAAGTGAAGTTTCAGTTGAATATTTAGGTATTGTGCGGTTTGATGTTGCACTTCGTAGATCGTCTCTGTCCAGCTAACTCACAGCCAGTTGCACACAGACACTAATGTTATGTGTCCAAATGAAAAAGAGCTTGTACTTGCTCTTGTACCTCATTATTATAGAGTTGGAACGAGTTGTCTGTTTAACAAGCGAAGGTAGACCAGATTAATCTGTCTCGTGCTGCCTGTTTGAAATTCTTTAATAAATGCTGACAGACTCTTTCTGGACATCTTCACCTCTCTGCACTCCTTCCCGGCTAAAGAATTGTAAAATAATATTACTTCTGTATTTATCACCTAAATATTTTCCATTTGCTGACAATGACAATTGCTTGAGGATTTTCTTTCAGAGCCATTTAACAAGCAAAAGTAGGAAAACATTATGACAACACCTCAAGACACATACAAAAGTTTGTGTTGTCAGGTTCAAAAAGTACTGCTGCATAAAAATATTCCCCATTAGTCACCAAAGTTATAGATTCATAATACTGCTGCAGAAGTTTGAGACTTTTAAATATTTTATATTCTGTTTAAGCTTCAGTAGGGTATCAATATTGCATGAAATCATGTTTAGTACCAGATAGCTCTAAATAAACAGCAGTGAATGAGCTCGGAAAAAGACCCATATCTTAATTTTAAAAAGCATATTAAATGTATTTATAATTTTTTTAAATCACATCTGGATTAAAATATTTAAGCATTGTGTGATGTGAATAAGCATGAATATGGATATATGAACAGTAATGAATATGTTGTATTTGCAAAACATCTGGTTAAACCTTATTTATGGCAGGACCTGATGGTTTCCCTCCACCATCAAGGTTTTTCTTGCTAATGTGCTTTTGGCACTACATTCCAACTCCTCTACATCACACACGTTGACCAAGATGGTTAGTACAAGGAAAGCTATCTGTTATGCTGAGGAATCATTGTGTGCTTGTTTAATTGCTAGTCCTAGTTCTGTTCTGGTAACTGATCTCAAAACAATTAAAAGCAGAGGCATTGTCTCTGATTCCCATTAATTCCCCATCAAAGAGGGAAACTAATCGGAGATTTATCCACAATGCACAAACAGCCACAAAAAGCTGCAAGCATTTGAACTTGACACAATCAAGCCATTCTAAATGAGACATGGATGTGCCCTAAGAACACCAGCCAAATACAGATTTCAGTGCCTCCTTAGGAAAGCACAGACAAGACTGTTTGCCCTGTCAATAGCCAACTGCAACCACAAGTTGGCAGTAATTTGAAGGATAGATGCAAACAGGTGAGAGGCTTTAGGAGAGAATGCTGTTTGAAATGAGAGGAGAGAGATTGTGTTCGCTGTGCTACATCTGAACTAATGTCAATTTTTTGACTTCACTAGACAAGCACTGCTTGCCTTGCTTGCCATTGTTCTGTCTACATTATTGTTTGGACTCATACACAAATTCAGTGTTCAGTATGTTGCCCAAGGATACAAATGCATTACAATTACATTTTCCACACTGGGCCAGGTAGGTTTGACTAACTTTTGTCCCTTAATAAATATAACAAGTATAATTCTTTATATACAAACATTGTCTCCTCCCATTCCCAAAGTGACAAATTCTGCTGTATTTTATACGTCGCTTAATACACCACATATTGCACTAACATCGCACTGTGGTACAGTAGGTGTGCTAACATCGCCATAAATGGCCATAAATGGCAAAAGACTCAAAAGTCACCTACAAGATGTGTGTCCTGTTTAAAAGCTTTGTGTTTACATGTGTTTAAGCTGTTCTCATTTATTTCTCACAGTTCTGTTGGCTTTAAATATCGAACAGCTCGGTTACTTTCAGGGAAGGATCAGTGGTTTAAGGTCACAGTGTTAATTCTGTAAAGTAAAAAATGGTACCCAGTCCTTTCAAATGTGTCACCACGGGTCCTGAGACAGCATCTGTCCATAAGCGGCACTGTGGCAATTTGCAGAAAGCTGCTGAGTGACTCAGAAAGAGAACCTTTATGAATATGAAGATCAGCATATGGCTTTCAATATTGCTATTAGTTGGAACCACCACCATAAATCTAAGGGTAATTGAGCTTGAGTGTTTTTCATAAACAAGATGGAAGAGTGTCAGTGATTATAGACACACCTTCTTGGCTTCGTCTCCAAATGTTATGTTAATGTAATCACTAATAGAGAGAAAGTGCTGAGTTGCTCTTTGATCCTTCATTACCGTCTTTCATGAGTGATGAAACCATTTTCATCAGAGTCTCAAGAGCTTTGACAGATACACCTAACTGCTCTAAACCATGTTCAGTGGGTAGAAGCCTTATTCTACCCACTTTTTATTCTATCTCCTTTGTTTTCTGCTTTTTTCTCACGCTGTAGGTTTATATTTATCCGATTATGTTCCCTGGCTTGCTGCAAATCACTGTCAAAGTTTTATGAATTACACTTGCTGCTTTTACTGATTTTTTCTCACTCTCCTTTTCTTTATTCACTTTCTTTTGTCTGTCTTCTCTCCATCTGTCATTACTTGCTTTCATTTTCTTTGTCTTGTATTCATTATCTGTCATTATTACCTTATTTTCTATTTTCTTTCTCTGAAATTAATGAGCTTACTCTGTTATTTCATCCCCTTTATTCTCTTTATTCGGTTTTTATTCTTTTACTCTTCTTTTCTCTGTTGTTTTACTCCCAAGACCACTAATTTTTCTGTTTCATTCTCTAGGATGTTCAGATAGTGAGCACAGATGAGAACCAGGTCTTCCTCGCCCTCCAGGAGTGGTACCAGTCGGACACATACAACCTGTACCAGTCTGATCCCGAAGGCGTCTATTACTCCATCGTCCTGGAAAATGTTCGCAGCACCAAGCAGCCAGAGGAGAATGTTCTCATTGACATTCTGGAGGTAAGATGGGGTTTGGATTTAAGGCACAAAGACTTCAAATAGTGTAAAATATGATTTACTTATTATTTCTGTAATGACATAACATCCAAAGCCTGGGCAACATCGTTAATGACTGTACTTTAATACGCAATCAGTACAAGAAAAACAGAGAATATTGTTAAGCATTTCCTTTAATGTAATTTATAAAGGAATAACAATAATAACAATCACAGTAAAAAATAAGTTTTAAGATGACAATATATTAGCATTTTTGCACATGTCAGGCTAACGTATCTGCATGAAATACTTTTACTGTATCAAGCATTGACCCAAAAAAGTGAACAACAGTGCATTCACCTGTAGAACAGTATAAAAACGCAAAGTTCAGGTCAAAGTACGCATCGTAGTGCATGTTTTAAAATCTTCTGTTTTTATATGTGTCCCTTATAAAGAAGTCGAGCTAGAAAGTTGTTGTATTTCCACAAAACAATATTAAAATAAAAGTGTTTTGTAAGCAGACCTGTGGGTTTAAGAGGGAGAGAATATGAAAACTATTTAAATGCTAGAAAATTCCTGTTGATTGTAGAAGAGGTACACTGTGTCCTTGTAACCCACCCTTTAATGCACCACATTTGGATCTTTTAAACAAACTGTTTTCCTGCCCAGTTAATGATGGTGGCAGGCAAAGCTACAAAGCTTAGGAAACTTGGTCGTTTTTTTCTTGACAGCTCTTCTAACCCATCAGTTAAATGTTAAATCCTTACTGTTCTCCTAATTAAGCATGCCAGGAAAATGTTCACATTACAACATCTGGGAAGCATCCTGCATCAGGCTCTTTCTCTCTGGATTGTGTGCAAGTGTAGGATCTGACCTTGTCTTCATTTCACCCTGTATGTTTAAGGCAGCTATGCAGTTGTTCATTTGTGTATGGTCTGAGTATTTTGCCAATTTCTCCAGATAAATGGGCACAGAAGACGTGACACAAATAGAGGAGGAAGAAAGCGAGAGGGAGCGTTAGAGGGGAAAGAATAGGCAGTGGATCATCTCCTCCTTCCCATGTGTCATCCCTCGCTCTGGGCTGCGCTTTCATCACAGGCTGTAGATATAGATAGAGAGGCGAACAATATATGTGGGATGAATAAAGAGAGATTGAAGCAGAAGGAGTATAAAATACAGACAGGAAGAGGTTTGAAGCCAAAAGTACAAAGAGAATACAGGCAGGCTTATGTACTTTGATTTAAACGATTTGTTTCTCTTGTGTGAACGTCAATGCCACTGAGAGCTGAGGAAGACGTGCTGCCTAGCTTGGTCAACATGTCTTTGTTCATTATTGTTTCACTTTTCAATGTTTTATCTTCAGAACCTAAAGCTAACAATATCACTGGCACAAAAACTATGGAGTAGATATTGATTTCTGTGAATTAAACTTTGACAGTCGAGTGGTTTAAACCCTACTGATGGTTAAACGGCGCATTCTACTTGATATTAAGATTCAGGCTCTGGAATTCAAAGTGAGGTTAAATTCCAGTTAAAGCTGTTTTAGATTCCTTCATCTAGATTAGAAGATAAAACCAGTACAGGTAATAATAAAAACTGAAGCTGCACAAATAAAAAAGCAACAAAACTTCTGTTCCCTAAAGGACAGCAATGAGGTAAAACACATGCCGTGGGTTATCATACCTCTATTCACACCTTTGAGGCAGATAATGTGATGACATATTGGCAGCTCTGCCTGCACTTAAACAACCCTGTCATCACAGTCATCCCTCAGTTTTGTAGCTGCTCTTCACTGAGCTATGCTACATGGAGGATTAACCTAATGCTGTATGTCCTTGAGGGAACACAAGTTACAGACATCACAACTAGCTGCAGCATAAATATCATCCACAGAAACCCCTGAGCCCCTGAGGTTAACATTTCCCATTCGTTACCTCATGTTCAGTTCAGTGTTATTTATATAGCCTCAAATCACCAGTCACCTCAAGGTGTGTTCTATTATAAGATCCGGCAACATAACAGAATAAATACATAAAATAATAGAATAGGCAAAGAGAGACCCTTGGAGCGTTATGCCAGAGAGAGCCTCCATAATCCAGAGGGAGAGCTTCTGTTTACAGAGCTCTACCACTGGCTGGATTAGCAAAAGAGGCAATCAGCTGGTCACATAAACATACCTTCTGAGTGCAGCCAATGTACCCTTCTGAGAGAATGCAGCCTCCTCATCCTCAGATGCCAAAGAAGGGAGGCAAAAGCTCAGACACTCAAATTTCATAGAGCAAAAAGCCACAGGAATAACCTTAGGTAAATATGCTACATTCAAAAAACTGTGTGCAAGAAGGCAAAGCACGAAGGTCACCCACTGGCTTTGCAGTATCCAAAGCAAGAAGCAATGCAGTCTTATATGAAAGGAACTTCATATATACAGACTTAAAGATTCAGTTGGTGCGTGGAAACCTATTATGGGCCTCCAGCACCGGTCAAGTCCCTGAAAGAACACTGGACCTAACTACAGGTCGCAGCTGGCAAGTCGCTGTGTGTACCTGGCATGACCCCCATTAAAGTATATATGACTAGCACCTATATAGATGCCAATTAAATTTGATGTTAGAAAAAGTAAGACCTTCATCTAGCACCCCCTGTAGAAATTTCAAAACATCCACAATAGAGCACTGAAATGAGAGAATGCTTCGGCCCTCGCTCCATTGTTCAACGTTCTGCTGTTTGTATGCATACAAGCCTCTAGTGTATGAAGCTCCAGCACTCTGAATTGTTGCCGCCACATTTGGGGGAAGACCTGGTTATCAAGTTTGACATCTCAACAGATAAGTGTGCAGCTGCCACAGTTCTGAGCATGTATGAATCACCTCCCCTCCCACCTGAGAGAGGAGGTCCCTGCAGAGAGGACGGCCTCACTGCCAATACACTGATTATCTCTGCATACCACAACTTTGCTGGCCGCCAAGGGGCCACTAGAATCTGAGACTGCCACTGCTGAGACACTCTTTCTTGAATTATTGGTATCATTTCCTTTGGGGGAAATGCATACAGGAACATGTCAAGTAACATGCGCTGGTGCATCCATCCCCAGAGGTGCATAATGGTTGGTTATTGAAAAGAATGGGGGGCAGTGAGTGAAGCAAAAAGATCTACTTCCACGTCACCCGAACGATCCTGCAAGATAAACCATACTATATATATGTTATACTGAGTGACTCAACTGGAAGTGAACATTTCCTTGCTTACTGAAGTCCATACAAGGGTTTGGCTAATACAGCGTGACCTCTAGCTTAGTCATAGCCAGTGTTAAGCTGTTGTCAGTCAGCTGTTTGAATTTACAACTTTATCTTCATTCTGGCGTCTATGTTGCATTTTGTTTGAGAGTTTAACATAAATTCCTATTTTTGCGACAGAAGATCGGTAGCAAGAATGAAAGGAAAGCGCAAAAAGTTGATTGTGTCCATCTGGATGTGACATTTTCAGAGGCAAAAACATTTCGTCACTCATCCAAGTGACTGCTGCCCCCCTGTCTGCTGTAGGGATGGTGTTCACTCTGTGTTGAAGAGTCCTGAGGACACCCAGTTTGTTCTCCAGCAGATGATGACAGTTCAACCTTAAATGCTGATCTGTATGCATTGGTTTACAGTAACATGAATCCAGAATCAATTTTGGTTTTCCTTACCTGGATGATTGAGCATGCTTCGAGACAATGAAATGAAAGATTTATAAGAGGGTACTGAGACCTAGTATGATGTATGCTTTGGAGATGGTAACATTGATAAAAAAGACAGCAGGCAGAGCTAGAGGTGGTAGAATATATTAAGATTGTCCTTTGGGGTGACCTCAAGGGACAGGATTAGAAATGAGTATAGGGAGTGAGAGTTCAGGGTCAGCAGTTTGGAGGCCGTTACAAAGGTAACGCTGAAATGGTTTGGAGATGATTCAGAGTGATAGTGTATATACTGAACAAAACATTTTGAATTTTGTGCTTCTGGGCAAGAGTTAAAGAGGAAGATCATAGATAAGGAGGATATACAGAGGGTTGGTATGACAGAGTAGATTCTAGGGATAGGATGAGATGTTTTGTTGTGGCAACCCCCAGAGGGAGCAGCCGACAGAAGAATAAGAATAAGCAGTAGTTACATATCAATCAATCAATCAATCTTTATTTATACAGCACTTTTCATACAGTGATGTAGCACAAAGTGCTTTACATGGTTAAAAGCAGCCCACCCCATCCCACCCTCCAACTCACTCCCCAGACTCTCATTAACATAAACATTCATGGATACATACCCCCACCCCCCACCGACCCAGGGCACACAGCATAGAAGGCAAAGAAGCCCCCCAGCCAGGCTGAGAAGACCCACAGCCACGGTCGATCACAGCCCCGGTGCAGAGAGCCCCCTCCGAGGAAACACTGGAGATATGACCCAATAAAAATATAAACAGAATAAAAAGATAAAATAAATAAGAATGGGATACAATAGAAATAGAAATAGAATAAGAAGATAAAAAATGAATAAGAATAAAATCAATAAATATTAGGTAAAACCTAAATTAATAATATAAGTAGAATAACAGGATAGAATAAATAAGGATAAAATAAATAAACGTTAGTTAAAAGCTAAATTAAAAAGGTGGGTCTTGAGCCTGTTCTTAAAAACATGTACATTCTCTGAGGCCCTGAGCTCCTCCGGCAGGCTGTTCCACAGACGAGGACCATACCACTGAAAAGCT
>VUQR01032144.1:0-14793 GCA_015108515.1 Hemichromis elongatus
GTAGTGCAAAGGTCAGACAGATGGTCAAGCTGACAAACAGCAGGGGATCAACAATGCGTAAATGCCATACACACATTATGCACATTACACTGAGATGATTAATTAATATCTCTCATAGTATTCCTGTTGTATTCCCATTCTTGTACAATAAATGTCATTCTTTGGCGTCCTTGAGTATTTTACCATAATTTGTATCCACTATCATTGTTCTTGGAATATTTTCACAATATTGCAATGTCATTTTCTTCACCGACAGTTTTCTCTTTCATCATTCATATCATGTTATCATTTTTTCACTCGGGATCATGTAAGCTCAAGAAAATCAAACAAAAACAATAAAACAATTGTTTTATGTATTGTTATTCGCGCTTTAAGTCTTGTGAAGGCCTTGTGAGACGTAAACTAACCAAATGTTATCAAATGTTTTAGTTAATTTGGTTTATACATTCGTATTCATAAAAGCCAAAGCAGTGGTATAAGAGACTTTCATGAAATGCCCTCGAATCAGTTTGAGGACATTACAAGCAAAATAAATGACAAATGACTCAACAAAGGTCATGTCATTTTCTGACATTACAAGCAGGATTTGTTCCACACACTATGATGAACAGCACGTTTTCAAACCAAGTTCAACCCAAATCATAAATCTAAACAACACTGTCCAGGAGCAGAAGAAGGTCTCACTCTGATAAATCAGAGAACAGCAAACTGACTCCTCAGCAATTTTTGATAGCTGAACTTTGTCTTCAGTTTTCAAACCCTTCCAAAATGCAAAGAGGTTTCTCCCCTCACCACCCTGCAGCTTTACTCAATTATCTTACGTCATTACAGAGCCCCCTGCTGTCCACCACGGGAACTGCTGCTGGCTGTACTGACACTGTGAGAGGACGATAAAAAGACTTGGCCCTCATTCACTCACATTATAGTGCTTTAAATGGTTATCTCGTCTATATAGTATTGTAATTCATAAAGTCTGCTAACCAAAGGAGAATGAAAAGAAAGAAAAATTATAGTGCTTGCACATATCTTTCAAACCCTGTGCATGCACACAGACTTTTGTTGTCTACAAAGCATAATACAATACAACACAATACAACTTTATTTGTATAGCACATTTAAAACCAGAGGTACGCCATTTGCAAAATCCAGTAAAAGCAGTAGAAAAGGACAAAATGCAAATAAGCTAGCAGGAGAAAAGCAATGATTAACCAAGCATACAAGGTAAGCAGAAATCGGAAAAAACAAAAAAAACAAAACTCAAAGGTAAAATCAATACAAAATATAACTAATAATATACTGTGTAAAATTAGACTGAAAGTAGGAAAATATGTGTAAAATTAGTGAAATATATGCTTGAATATATTTTGGTCTGAGCATAAACATAAAAATATGCAATTATCCCCAAAATCGACTATAGGCTCTGAAAATGACCATCGGCTGAAATATATATAAACTGATAAATTCACACTGTGGGTCTTTACAAGTGAAACTCAAACGGCATTGATGTGAAAACAATGCGAGCTGTATTTAATCATGAAACATTTGTCTTCAGCGCTCGCGGTGGATTGTGATGGCTCTTTCTAACAGGAGGGGGCAGCAGAGTTTCACATTGATCCTTAAGTTGCGTCTCAAGACGGCGCATTCAAAACCTGTTTCAGCTTTGACGCTCCGTTTAAAGTCACTCACAGACATTTAAAATGACATAGTTATATAATGAATGTATGTTACGTTTTAAGTGAATGTTCTGATACACCTGTTTTGCACATGTTCTTCCTTTCTTCAGCTATTTATTAAGATGTTGAGTATATGTACATATATATATATATGGATGTATATATTGTGCTTATTTCGTTATTTCTTTAGTGTATTGTCTGTCTTGTTAATGTCTGGAGCACTGTAACCTAAATAATTTCCCCTGGGGATCAATAAAGTATTCTGATTCTGATTCTGATGATTAATACTCTAGAGAGAAGAGGATAAATAATTTCACTTTAATTAGAATTTCTAAGTCAACGTTTTAAAAGTCTATTCCAGTGTAAATGATTTTAAAATAAATAAATAATCCCTGTCTGAACGAAGGATGTGCTGCCAACAGTCTTCAGGGTTTTTTTTACCTGTTATACTCCAAAATCTTTTACAGTTTTCCTTGGTATGTTTCCTAGCATTGGTATGGTCTCCATAGAAAACCCTGGTGAAAAGTCAGAGGAGGAGTACTGTGTGTGTTTCAGTGCAAGGTTGTGTAAACAGTAACAAATGTCTTATCATTTATCAAGGGCATCCCTTAATGATGCTTCATGTTGTTGGTGGTCTGACTCGTCCACAAACTCCTACGCGCAGCTGTGGCCATTTTTGCCATAGACCTACAGTTTAGTTTCTTACTTGTTCAGGTAGTTGCTTACATTTGGAACCGTGTTACACTGGACAAGAGCCGGGCCAACACTCAGTCCCCAGGGTCTTTTATAAGTGTCCAGGAAACTGCAGCATGTACTACTTACTAGGAATTATAGTCTATCATTTTTTATTCTAACTCACATAACCTAAACTTCAACTTCAAAAACATTAGAGTACGTTTACTTTTGTTTTACCTGTTTGTTTGTTTTTTACCTATGTGATGTACATCATGGCTGCTGGAGTTGCATTATTAGACATTTTTCACAGACTGTATGCAGTCTGGGGTTTTATAGTATGTGAGGTATTTTGTGCTGTATATACATTGAAAGATTTTTAATGTCACCTACTTTACTTTTTTGTCTGTGTCTTTTGTCACATGAGAAATTCCTCTTGGGATTAAAAAAAAGTTGGGCTTTCTGTTGGTAACTTGTAGTTTTTTGGGTTTATGGATCATCTTCAGGCCATTTTCCTCTCAGGGCCTATTTTCTTCATATGTGTGGAAGGCTAGGGCAGAGCATCCAGTCATGTTTGTCTGAATTTCACCCAAATTGCACTAAAACACTGTACAAGATAAACATGAGCTTAATTAGTTTTGAACATTGTTTTTTATAGAAGATTATTAGACTTTAGGATTAATAATACAACAACTACTAGTGTTGCTACACCTACTGCTACGCTGCTACTGAAGTCTGATGAATTTCCCAAAGTGATACCAACTGAGTTTGCATCAGTTTCAGAGAAATATATGTACTTAAGCTATATGGTCACAACTAATGTTGGGTCGCCTCCAGTAAACACTTCATTAAAGCCAACATGATTCTGAAGACGAAATCACAGCGTGGACTGAGGAACAAATACACAAATCCAAATTCAAATTTAGCATGCTATAAATATAAATGAGATTCAGAAATGATGTTCGTTTCTCATTTAACATGTAGTGTCACAGTGTCCTGTGTTCTCACCAATCAGACTTTGCCATGTTTGTAACTCATGGACGCTTTGTCCTCTGGGTCAAAGAAGGTCGTATTTCTGTGAAACAATTCCAGATGACATTCTACACATATTCTGACAACATGGCTCTATAGGTAAAGAGCCCAGACAGTAATGTTGTCTTGCCTGCAGTCCATACTTATCATCAGCTGAAAATATTTACCAATATGAAACCAAAAATAAAGCATACGGATGTTCCAAACCTTATGTGTAGTCCAACATTTTATGAAATGTGTTTCAAATTCAAAATGAGCTGATTTTTTGTTTTAACAAGTATTAAAATGCTTCATATGTTGTCTTGTACCTAAAGCTGGGGTCCTCTAGCTTGGGTCTTCTACCAGAAGCCTGGGAGCTTGAAGGTCTTGCACTGTATTGTTCTTGTTCTTAGGACTGCACCCTTCTGAACGTTTGTTCTTCTCAGATGAGGTTCCTGGGATCTTGCCACTTGCCCAGCTCGAGGGTCACTGCCTCGATTGTTCTGACCACCACTGGGGCCATTGTTGTCTTCGCCCCACACATCTTTTCCAGCTCTTTTCTCAGCCCTTGGTGTTTCTCAAGGGTTTGGATTAGGGTTCATCCTGTTATCAGATGGTATAGCTACATCTATCACTACGGTCTTCTTCTTCTGCTTGTCCACCACTACCATGTCCGATTGGTTAGCCATCACCAGTTTGTTTGTCTGTATCTATATGTATGTATGTATGTATAAGTCCCAAAGGATCTTAGCTCGTCCATTCTCAACCACCCTTTAACCTTTGGGACATCCAGGCACAGATATTTCTGTATACTATGCCGGCCACTTGGTTATGGCGCTCCCTATGTCCTGCATGCTAGCATCTTGCGCCCTGCTGTTATGTGCTGGATTATCTCAGGGGGACCTTTACGCAACCTGCACCGGAGGTCTTGTGATAGACCCCTGTCTCTACTGATCTTATATTTAGAGCTTGTTCCTGTGCTGCCATGATTAGTGCCTTTTCTTTCAGTCCTGCTTTGTCCAGCCACTGGATTTAATGCTTGCCACTTCTTCTACATGTTGATCATCCTTGCCATGCAGGGGCCTATCCTACCATGATGCTTACTGTGGTTGGCGTGGTTTGCGGTGCCGTGCGGACGAACCTGCACGGCATCCACAATCACGCCCGGCTGTTAAAACATGGGGACTCAGGGGTTGGGAGAGAGTTGTGGTGAGAAGCGTGTAATAAAAATGATGCAAATTGAAGTTCCGTGGTCCCGCCGTGCCTTATTCTCGCCACACTGGTGCCGAAACCCAGGAAGCGGCACGGTGGGACCACAAACGAGCCAGAGGGAGGATCTGGTCCAGATGGTGGCCGAAATGGCGGCCACCCAGCGGGAGCAGGCGGCGGAGGCGTGCCGCCAACAGGAAGAGCTGCGGGTCTGGACGGAGCAGCACCTGGAGAGGATGGCGAACCTGGCAATGCTGCTCCAAGCCTGGTCAGCATCGCAGCCGCCACCCCCGCCGGTGTATCCTGAGGGGGTGGAAGCATAGGAGGATCCGCGTGGGTCACCTCGGCAGCCGGAGGTGGTGGACGAGGCGCGCGGGGGTCCGCGCCTGGAACAGCCGAGCAAAGGGCTGCCCCTGCCGGGAGCGGTGGAGGAGCGGTGCTGGTGACAACAACAGAGAAGGAGTCGCGGGAGGGGCTGCTCGAGCCGGGAGCGGCGGCAGTGAAGGAGGAGTCGTGCGACGGGCTGCTCGACCCGGGAGCGGCGCCAGCCTCCGGTGCTGCTCTTCTTTCTTCCGGTGCTGCTCTTCTTTCTTTCTAAAATTGCCCTGTTACCTGTGCTTCTACATAGTGTGACTGTTTTGCACCTGCCCGTGGACAGCAAAACATAGCTTAGGAAACCTAATACCAAAACATGTCTACAATAAAACCCCTTCTAGATCAAACCGAGTAAACATCAACATATGTCCCCTTTACACCAAAACAACCATAGAATTTGGCTTCAGATATTAGCACACACCTGAAGTGCTTTTGACTCACCTGAGCTGACACAGCTGGCTGAACAGAATGCATATTCAAATCTGTTAATGCTCTACAGTATATTTACTCAAGGGATAAGGTAAGGTTGATTTAGTTTTGCTTGTTTTTTTAAGCACACCATTAAAGGACCAAGTCAACCGTGTGCTAATCCATGTGTCAATACTTGCAGACGTCACTATCATGTGTCCCAGCAATATCGTTAAATTTGGTTTGCTTTTAGACCACTTGTGATTTTTTGGTTTATGCAGGATGGTTTGGTGCTAACTATATAATGTGTATTTAGAGTGAAAATGCACTGCCCAGTGTGTCTCTTTGACGTGTTTTTGGACAACAAAGAAAGAAGAAAAGACAAACATTCACTTCATAGATACAAATGGATAATGAATTAAAGAAAAAACCTACATAAAGCACATAGGACCAGCTTGTGTCTGGAGCTCTGGATAGAAGGTATTCCCTAATTTAGTGTTTTGATGATGGTGACCTAACATGTCTGCACAAAATCTCCCATCACTGATCTAATAACTGTGAAGTTAAAAACAGATGATTCACATCATATTTATCAGTCGATTCAAAGCCTCGTGGTGCTATATGCAAGGGACCTTTGTAAACTTAAATAAAACCAGTGCTTTCAGGGCAGGGCTTCTTCATTGTGGATTAAGGTGATTACACTAAATAGTTGTAATTAGCATTCTGGGCCATATGAATGAGCACAGCATCAGAATCATCAAATCTGTTGATCACAAAAGTCGATGATTGCAAACAGTCGCAGCAACCAATTGATTGCCCAGAGGTGAAGCATCCAACACATTCAACCTTTGGTTGGCTTCTTTGATTGTACAGGGTGACCTATCTCCAGACAGCTGTGGTCTGTCTCCTACTGACTGCAGCAACTCTCAGAAAAACTGGCAGGAGTTTGAAAATAACTGACAGGGACAGACAGATTACATGCAGGTTGAAATGAATCTGAGTGGGAATATGCTGAAGGATACAACTCATCTGTGTCTCTTTACAATAAGGGACTCGATTGGTTCCCATTATATTGGTTGTATTCTGGTTGTATTCCCATATCAAAGCACAGTTTCCTGAAACCTAGATCACATTTTCTGTGCATTTCTGTAAATGTTTGCAATAGATTTGTGAATTACCACAGATTACATATAATACCCATCTTGACCCTATTTAACTGCAAGCTGATAGCAGACTTACTCTGTCTTAGTGCCACTTTATCACTATCACGGCGCACCAAAGTTGCTATGGTGGTGTCAACTGACTGCACAATCAGTGAGTCTTCAAAGCAACGATTCCAGAGGCAACAGGTTTATTGCACGCAGTTGCAATAATTTTGGTTGCACTATTGTCTCCATGCTTCTTTAGATTATTTCTTAAAATATTTTATTAATCTTTATATTATACTGGATACACAAACACTGTTTATTTTCCTTAATTATTTTCATGACGCTTTGTTAGTGCTCATTGTCAAGAAAAACACAGGTTCCTTTTCAGAGTTTTAGTAAGTCAGTGTGTCTGGTTTATTGTTGCTTTACAGTAATAGTCATCAGTTCTCACAGTTTATGCCAGATCAGTTAATCCCACACAGTGAAGCCAGGCATTCAAACACACAACTACACTGACACATACACAAATAAAAGCAGTGCTAGTAACACATGAGACGTGGTAGTGGCCGCAGTGTTCCACTGATGAATGGGATTCAAAAGTTCAGTAGCAACACTGATATTCAGTATTAAAGCTACTGGTTGTGGGAAGAGTCCCAACACAACACTGTTTTATTCAGCACTGCTGGTTCATGATGGGCTGTATAATTTTTTAGTTTGTGTGTTAGCTTGGTCAGAAATGTGTCTAAAAGTGGACTGACTGTGCTTTTCACCCCGGTTTTCAATGCACATACTTTCAATGCCCGATGCTCATTTTAAGATTCAAATAATGAGGTCAGTGCATGTACAAGTAACCCTTGTGAGTTCAGGCGTCAGATTGAATATTCCATTTTTTAACTTCAAACTTTTTATGATGTCAGAGAGAGAGGATATCCCTAATATGGTCATCTCAGGCACCTAGACCCACTCACCTGCTGTTCAAACCTTCTGTTTGTCAAGAGAGAGGTGGTCTAAAGGGAAGGTAAAAGGAGGTCAAACAGCTTGGCTCCAAAAAGAAATAGCCCAGTATGAAATTAAAGTTCATATTTATTTCACTTGGCTACGGGTCAGTTTGAATTTCTAACATCATGATACAAATAATAGATTTTTAATGCACAATGTTGCAGCAATGCAGCTTAGTCCAAAATACAAGCTGAGATGCTTGCCTTGCAGTGCATGCTTGTTGGCTCACCGCCCACATCTGTGCACACAGCATTGTTGCAGCATGTTAATGCTGCAACAAGGAGCAATCCAGGTCATAAGCTGAGATGACCTGACAATAAGCTCAGTGACATTAACAGAAATTTCTTTGCCAAAATGGAAATTAAATATTTTTTCATTTTATTTATATTTTGTAATTATATATTTATACCTTCCTTTAAAACTTTGACTTTAGTCATGTTTTTAATCAAATATTATAATTTAAAAATGCACTAATTAGTTTTTTCCCCTTGTTATTAGGATGCTCTGGGAATCATTTGTTAGCCTCAGAAATATTGAAACTGTTCATGATGCATGTGAAAATTGATGTTTAACTCTTAAAAGTAGTTGTTTCACCAACTAGTGTAGCAGTGTGGTAGTGGCATGAAGAGCAACACTTGTAAATATAGATTATTTTGAACTTTTGAATAATGTCAGTCCCAGAATTCAAATATTGAGCGGGAAAATAAGTATAATACATTGGACTGAAGATGAAACTGGATGAAAAAATCTACAAATTTTCCAATAATATTCAGAAAATGGGATTCCAGCCAGTATGCCTGCATTCAGCTGTCTCTCTTCAGCCCTTTGGGGACATTTAATAAAGAAATACTAATAATGGAACTTTACTAAAGTTAAAAAGATTTAAACAGAGGCTGTATAGAAACTTGATTTTTTTAAGATCTTGCTGGATGCGTCATTTAGTACGTGAGTATATTTTCTTTGTGTGACTTCATTTGAAATTTAGTTTAAAATAAGATCATAAACTGTGTGTAAAATGTTCACAGTCCTGCATATTTAACATCCTGCATTGACATTGTGTGTGTGTGTGTGTGTGTGTGTGTGTGTGTGTGTGTGTGTGTATGCCCTCTCTTTAAGAACGTTCACCTGAGGAGAGGCTGTTTCCGCTGTCACGGTAAATTCCTGTGCAGATCTCACAGTGTCAGCACCGGCAGTGGTCTGTCTTTGGGGTGGTCGCACTCAAGAGGCCCCCCTGTTTCATAGCTTCTGAGGTCGCCCCCTGCTATGCCTGCCCAGAATAAAGTCTGCCTTTGTGCTCTGGAAACATCAGTGATATACTTCAGACAAGCAACTTATATTTTAGTAGCCAACACACATTGCTGATCATTTGTAATTGTGGACACGGAGAAATCTTAAATTATTTTTGTTAAGTTGTACACTTAAGTATCCTATTCTTATGTAAAATTAAATAATTGGCTGTTCTATTATAGTGCTTAAACATTTAAAGTTAACACAGTTACCTAGAATCCTTCTTAAAGGAGCAAAACATACCGCGCATGTTGATCATCATAGGATGGCAAGACTTATTTTTCTTATCAAGGACAAATTTTCCCAGTTTAATTTTTCCTACAAAGTTATTTCCAGTACCGGGATATTCAATCTGTTTTTTTGTATTGCATTGGTTGTCACACTCAAAACCAAAAGTCTACGGCAATGCAAGTGAGCATCATCATATATAACAAAGAAGATGCATCAAGTGTTAGTCTTGCTCCAAGGTGCTTTATAAATATTTTGCTTAATTATAGGGATTTTCTGCAGTGTACCATCAAGGTGCCATTAAAAATCTCCAGCAGTTCTGAATAGCCCAGTTGCCAATAAATAAAGACTGGTTGTACTGGGCAGCTCTCAGCTGTTAGGGTGTTTGAACTGTGCAATTATGCACAAGAGAGCCTCATTCATGCCCCATACATCAGTTTACTATGAGCTCGACTGTCTCGTAAATTCAGTGCGAGGTACTATGAGTACAACATTTCATTGAAATCATGTGCTCTAGTTTAGAAGCATTGTGCATCCCATTAGACAGTGATAATAATCTCCAGCCAATTAGGATTGAAGAACCAGATAATTAATGGTGTTCTTTTGTCACTGCCTTCATTATTCCGACCTTGCCTTGTGAAAAAGCCACCAACTTGCAAATGTGTGCAATAAGTGTTTTATTGTTTTTGTGAACTGGGCTGTTGAGGGGAATTAAATGTGTGTGATGAGTTGGAGGAGGGAGGTGGGGAGGATTTGCTGTTATCTAATATGCTACGTTCAAGCTGATTTTTCCACCTGCAGGTGTAACAAAGGAGGCGAGGCAAATGAGGGAGGAGCCTGTGTAAATTAATTTCCCATTGCTGTTTTCTTTGTCTCTAACCCTTTCTGCTTCCAGTCATATGCACTGCACCTACGCTGTTCCCTGCTACACCCCACAGTTACTGTCTTTCTCCACATCCTTCACTGCCTCCCTTGGTTTTGCTTGGTTTTTGTTCTTCTCTCTCTTTGTCTATACATCACTAATGCTATAGATACATGACGTCACTCTGGTGCTTGCACTCATTACTGTAATAGCCTAGCGTGCTCTGCTTGGGGAGGGGAGTCCAGACAGATTTTCCTGCTGTATTCTGCATAGGCAGTGGATCATCTCCCTTTGTCTGTCTTTCTCTATCAACCCCAACTCTCTTTGTGCCTTTGTCTTACAATCCTACCTTTCATTATTGCCCCATTCCTGCCTTTGTCTTATGTTTCTTTTGTTTGAATTGTGACACTTCTCCATTTATTTCTCACTATCTCCCTCTTTTTTCCTCCCCTCGTCTTCAGCCTCTTAATTCCCTTTACACTTTGCCACGCGCTTCCCGTGTCTCACGGCTGTTAGTTTAGCGTAAGTGTTGCAGCCTGCTCTTTGCCGTAAAGTACACTAATAATGATGACCCTGCGGTCTGATGTGCAGGATGTCTTCCACCACGACGACCCCTCTGGGAGGTGTCAGTACCACTCTCTGATGGGGAAAGTGTATATGCGCATATGGACCCTCATGCGTGTGTGTTTCACTGGTAATGTAATGTAAATATCTATCACAGCAGAGGAGAAAATGGAAGATCAAAGTCGATAGGATGCGGGAGAACGGACAGCTGAGTCTAAATGTGTTTACCCTGCAATATTAGCTATGGGTCTGATGTGCTTAGAGATGGAAGAAAATCCTAAGAGGCGCTGATTGCTCAAATATGAACTTAATAGATGCAGTTGATGAAAGCATCAGTCTGGCTGTTATTAGTCTGGCCATGCGGGGTGGGGGTAGTTGTGGAGGTAGAGGTTGAGGGGATTGTCCACTAAACAGAAGGTCAGTGGTTTCGCTACTCCGGTCTGCATGCTCAAGTGTTGTTTGTGTAAAACATAGCTGTATGCTTGGATGTGTGTGTGAATGGGTGTCAAGAGTGCTTTGAGTGGTCCGCAAGACTGAAAAAGTACTATGCGTAAATATACACCAGTCCATTTACCTTGTGCTACTGGAAATTTCAGGACTGCATCATCAATTTTCATGCATCTGTCAAGTTTTACTGTGATATCGGAGAAGGCAGGAGAGTATCTGAAAAGAAAAATGTGAGTCGAGCTCCTCAAGTCTCAACGGGGCAATGAGAAATGATGGGTGGTGACAATACACCCTTCAACAAAAAATGCGCTTCCTCTTCAGTAGCCCTTCCAATCTTGTCCCCAGGCCTCTCACAGCTGTCTGTACCACCAAGCTCTGTCTTGAGAACCTTTGAGGCTCCAGGAGGCCACCAAGCTGCCCTCCCCAAACTGTCATCCCGGGTGCTTCACCCGGAGCCCCTATGCTGGGCCTCTGACCGGGAGCCAGAGGAAAGCATAGGGCAACTGCACTAATCTTTTCATATGATGTGGCCTGTAGAAAGGTCTTGATATGAACTGAATGTGACAACAGCAAATTACAGCCAACAAAGGGCACAGAGGCCTTAGGGAAGCTATCACACAGTGGACTACACAATGACTAGTACAAAGCTACTGTCCGCCTGCATTAGCTGTGTCTAATTTTTATTTTGCTTGCTTTCGCCATGTCTTGGTCTGTTTTTTCCCTTTTGCTACTGTCATTACCTCCGTCCAACTTCATTCAGTTGGACGATGTCAGTTAAGTGGACACGAGTGAAGAAACTGTCAGTCACTGATATAGCATGTGAACTCGTTTTGTATTTACATCTGCTCATCCTAAATGAACTGGATTTAGGTTCAGCTTTGCTCATACCATGCTGAGATGGTTGTTTGTCTGCTATTGATCACAGTCACTCGTAATCAATCCCTGCAGTCTTGCTGCTGCAGAAAAGACAAATAAGTAATTTGAGCATCGCAAGAGATGGGACCAGGAATAAGCTCAACCCCGTCTGCTCCTCCACAGCGTATCGATCCTGCGTTGCTTCTGGCAGATGTATGATGCCAGTTGCTTGTAATCCCATCAACGTGGCAGAGGTGTGCACCAGCCCTGGGTGGTTGCCGTTGACAGCTTACGGGCATTACGTAACCCCCCACTGATGGAGTTGTGATTGGAGACTGATAAGATTTTGTGATCCCTGTAGAGGATTTAACACACGCCTCACTTCATCCTTGATCCCCCTTCCATTCAGCATAAAGCAAATTGCTAGTAACAATCTGCAGCAACAGTAGCGCAGGCTTCTAGTGCAATAAGGACAATGCCTCAGCTCTCTCCCTCCCTTACTCCCCCAACAATTATAAGTACCCCACTGGGCTCAAAGAAGGCTGTCGGCCTCAATTTCACTAAATTTTACACATCTAAACAGTGTACTTAGATGGCAGTGAAAAGAAAAATGTTTTTACTTTTTTGTCTCCCCCCCTTTGTCCAGGCAGCCCTCGATTGTTTCTAATTGATCGTGCTTTGAGGTTCATATTTATCACAATTTTCCCATGCATTTGATGGCCTGTGTGTTGATTGGATGGACAGGGGTCTGGGAAGGTGCTGACACAAACAAATTCATGCCAACATGACCACCTATGTGAGATGTAACACAATCTGACAGCTGAAAATGAACTGACAGTCCAACTTTGATCAAGACATCTTGTAAAAAAGGAGGAAAACGGTTTTATGAGATTTTCATAACAACATAATAGAACGGTAGAAGTTCTCAGTTATAACTCTATACATATAGAAAGGAAAAGACATGGCACAGGAATTAATGCATGTATGTATGCCACTTTCTTTTTCCTGAAGGTCACCTCAGCACTGACTGGATTACTTGAGCGGGAGTGGGGGTGGAAGTGTAAGAGGTAAGTGGAATTAGACAGAAATGAAGAGTAAGCACAAACAAAGGAGACAGGAGTGTGTTAGCTCCCAATCAGGACAAAGACACCTGATCAAGAATAAAATTGAATATCCACTTTTTGACACCTGAAGAACATTTCTAACCTTAGTTCCTTCTTGCATTATAGAAAGTACTAACTGCCAGGGAGCACAGCATTGCTGTCTCCTGTAAACCCTTTTGCCATAACATTCAGCCTTCATCAATGTTTTTTTAAGAGTTGCGTAACGCCACCCTAACGGTACTGGCTCGCCCCTGACTGTCACTCTCATCATCTCCATCACTCCTTAAAAATTGATATTGAGTGCAAAGCTGCAATGAAGAAACGCTGTACCCTTTAAAAATGCCTGAGCCACTCTGTTTAGGTCACCTTGTGTTTGCATAAGTGTTTTCCTTTGCACGCAATGCATTGTCCTCCTCTGAACCAAAACTCGGCGTGTTGAGAAACAATACAAATTTAAATGAATTTGCCCTGCAGTTGACTATTTGCATATCTATGTAACTAAGGATGCTCTCACCATATTTCATCGATTAACATATCTGGAAGCTGTGTGCAACAAGATTAATTAAAGCCATTTATCTCCTAAATGTCCCTGCTGTGCCTAAGGACATCACTATTTGTCTTTGTAATGATTACTGTTCAGGGTAGTAGTCTTCACTGGAATGCCATCTAAAGAAAGTAATCACCACTATTGGAAACAATAGAACTGTGAAAAATCATCCCTATGTGCGTTGGACGGCTTTAAGGCGCCAGTGCTGATGATATTCTGTACATCATCCCACCGAGTACACTATCCTCACTGAACCTCCTGTTGTTTGCATCGATTCTCTCTCCCTCCCTCCGCTTCTTTCTCTTGCATAATATCAGCCGTGAGCTCGTAGTAGCAGCAGTGAGCTCACAGTGGCTCATCCCGCCCACCCAGCCTGGCTAGGCTCAGCCGTTACTGAAAAGCTTCCAGTATTTCATCATCCTCTCTGTCTCCCCTCAATGACCCCAAGCTGCAGCTATACTCTCAGTCACCTCAGGGTGGCAGCGAAGCCATGCATTTTTCCCTCTTCTCTCAGCACAGACACATTGTCCTCATTGACTCTGTGTGTGTGTGTCTGTGTGTGTGTGCCTAACGGCTGGCACAAATACCAACCGCCTGGAGTCTGCAGTACTCTCTCTCTCTACAACAGTCTGGCACCGGCTAACACCAATAGACACAGCGAAAGAGAGAAAGGAGACCGAGTGAGGGAGGGGAAGGAGAGACACTGCAGGGAGAAAAAAAAAGGACAAAGAAAAAAAAGAGAAAGGGAACATTTAATGCAGAGAAGGAGGAGGAGGTAATGTATAGAATGATGAAGTAAGTGGTAAAGATGGAGAGAGACACAATAGGATGCTCTGGGACGTTGAGGGGTTTAAGAAAAGTATTTAAGAAAAGGAAATGGAGTGGGAAAGAAAAAATAGAAATTTAATATAGAAAAACACAGTCAAGTGGCTGATAGGAAGAAAAATGAGGTGAGAACACAATAGGAAGGAAATACGGGGAGAAGAAAGTAAGGCAAAGAAGGTAAAGAAGGGAGACAGTGATGAAGTACCTACAGAGCCTAAAATATAGTATTTTATTTATATGTCCCAGAAAAAAATGTATCAGCAGTGCAAAGGACATTGGTCTAATGTTCTGACAACAAATGTCCATTGATAGGTGGGTATATCTGTGTGTGTGTGTGTGCATTGTTCGTATAGGTTTAGCTTCAGAAACGCATATCCAACAGACCCGTCTGGCCACAAGCAGGATGGTGGCAGAAAATGCAGTAATACATGTAAAGGGGGCATAAGTGGGTCTGTGAGGAGGAAGGAGAAGGGCTCTTAAGTCAGCACCTGTCGTGTGCTGACCCCAAGGGAATACTTTGTGTGTGTGTGTGTGAGAGAGAGAGAGAGAGAGTAAGAGTAAAAGAGAAATGTATTGGAAT
>VUQR01032146.1:6870-17082 GCA_015108515.1 Hemichromis elongatus
CGGTCGCTAAGACCTCCACTCCTGGCTGCCGCCCGACTCACATTGCACCCGACCCCTACGGTGCCTCCTGCGGGTGGTGGGCCTGCAGGAAGATGGGCCCATGTCCCTTTTTCGGGCTGTGCCTGGCCAGGCCCCATGGACTAAGGCCCGGCCACCAGACGCTCGCCCTCTGGCACCCTCCCCGGGCCTGGCTCTAGGGCGAGGCCCCGGTAACCCTATCCTGGGCAGGGTGAACTGTTCCCTCGATGGTCTTTGCATAGGGGTCTTATCTGTGAAAAGCGCTATATAAATAAATTTTACTTACTATGCGTCAGTGTTAACTTGAAATTATGTCAATTTAGCTCTAAGTATGTTTGACTCAAATTGGTATCTTCTTTCTGTTAAAAGATTGCAACAGTCTTGACTTCAAACGATGTTAGACTCGTGGAAATCAATCGATGAAGATGCAGTGTCAGCAGTGTCAGATTGAAGATGGAAATTAGGTGTGACAAAGATGTTGGGATAACCCTGGCATGACCAAAACCTTTAGGATGTTCTATAAAATTTAAATGTAACCAGAATGCAATGACCTGCAAATCTAATAGATTAATGTTTTAATCACAATAGAACAAAGTAAACACATTAAATGTTTAAGCTGAGACATTTTTGAGAGATTTATTGGCTCATTTTCAATTTGATAGCAGCAACATGACTCAAAAAAGTTCAGATAGGTCCAGATTTACCGCTGTATAGCATCTCCTCTCTTTAAAAAACAGTCCATAAAAATCTGGGATCTGAAGAGACGAGCTACTGGACTTTGTTGTCCCATTTTTGTCTGTTAAAAGATTCTAGGTGCTTTTTTTTTTCTTTGTTGTATTTTTTGCTTAATCATGCACTAAATTATTTCATTATTTTCATAATTTCAGCAATGTCAAGCTTCATTTACATTGGGGAACCCATAAAACCCATTTTGGTCTTAAGTGGGACAGACAAGTAAAAATGCAGTTTCTGACATCCTGCCCATTTTTAATGCCCTTAGGTCCAAAAGATCACAAACATTCATTTTTGGCTTTGTCACTTACATACAGAGAGTCTTTTGAATATCTTATGTACTATAGTTCACCGGTCTACAAACCCCGGGCCATGGACTGGTACTGGACCGTAAGTCATTTGGTACCGAGCCACGAGAGTTTAGGTTCAGATGTGAAATTTATTGTTTTCAGCATTTTTATCATTAATATTTATTGTTTTTATCGTTAACTCAGTTTCCCTGGGTCTTTTCCCGTGTGTTATGAATAAATTCTCCTTTTTTTAATATGCTTTTCATTTTCTTTTGTGAATAAAATATGGGTTAATGATATTTGCAGATCATTGCATTGTGTTTTTATTTAGTTATTTTTTTATATTTTACACAGTGTCCCAAGTTAGTTGCAAGTCATTTGGAATGTGCCTCACACGTTACATTAAAAAGAGATCTAAAGAATTAACATTAGCACCCACTGGCAATGACTAATGAGACCTGAACCTTTTTATGATGGAGTACTTCTGTATTTTCTTTGGGCAAATAAAAGATGTCTTTTAGAGCTTTTCAAATACATGGTTCCCTGCATTTTATTAATGAGTTTTGGTCTGTTTTCTTCTCTAGTAACTGTACCTGGGCATAACCGCGCCAAATGATTGCTTTCTTTTCCTTTGGAACAGTATAAATGACAGACTTGATCAGTGTTGACTCAAGCATTGAAAGATTATACTGTAGATGTGTTCAGATATCCTTTTCAAGAGCACCTTGAAAAAGGCCATGTAGGGTTTAATAATTAGACTTCGTGTTTAATGAGTTTGTGTTTTAAGTTAAAATACTCCCTGTCTTGGCTGTAGTCTTAAAATGAAAGAAAAATCTTGCTCTGGCAAATCACGTTCATTTGTCACCATCAGTCATCAAGGCTTTTTGTTTGTTTTCTTTTTATTGGTTGCTCTTTTTTTTTCTCCCTGACCCTCTAATGCTACACTTGGCCAAACGTCCCTAGCCTCTTCAGTCCAACTGTCTCTTCAAGTCAGAAGTGAGTCCTAGGACCAACTCGCATTATTATATCAGGTCACCAGGCTGTTGTTTCGAGGCTTGAGCTGCTTTGTGTTTGTTTGAGAAAATTATCGATGTCCGGTCTGCAATGGAGGGGGGATTATGGGGGATAGAAAATAGAGCAACTACAATACTTTCACAATGCTTTTTGCTTCTCCTTTCTCTTACGAGTACCTCATGGTGAAACCTGACTCCACCTCTCTTTTAGCTGTGTGTTTATCTAAGCGTCTCCATGGGACGGGCTTGATGTGACTCTTCCTTCAGCGTTCCACTATGAAGAAAAAAGGTTGAATTCCCATGCAATCTTTTCTTCTCACACAACTAACAGCTGGCCTATGCACACAAAATACATCCCCTCACAGGCAAATAATATAGAGCTAGTACTAATGTTTGAATAAATTAAAATAAAAATAAAAAGATTAAAATTCTGAAAACCCAAAAGGGGTCATTCATTTTTTTACGTCTTGCATTTGTAACTCTTTTCTCATGAAATTCAGCACGTTGGACAGCTCAGTTTTTAAGTGACAAAATCTCAGACATTCGTTCAGACAAAATGTCATACATTATCTGTGAATAATTTCCCTTGAAGTGAACTCAAAGTCTTCCTGTAGATATCCTAAAAATAAAGGTTCCAGACATATTAGCCAAACTTTGTGGTGTATTTGATTCTGAATTTATTCTGTAAGCATGACTGATCTACATCTGATAGAACAAGGTCTTACTAGCATGTTTACTGAGGGAAATTATTTTTTATGTCTTTATCACTATATGGAGGAATCAGCCAGCATAGAGCTCCATTTATCTCTGTGTCTTTTTTTGTTTTGTTTACTCCTGTAACATAATCTGAGGCCTTCCGTTAGATAAGATCAGTGGAAGGACAGGCTTTATCCTCCTACGTGACACTGAGCATATCTCTCAATCAACTACTGGGTGATAAGGCATCTTTGATAGACAGGTCTTAAACTGAAGGTCACTGTGTTGTATTCTATCCTCGAGATTTATCATTACATCACACACTCACGTTACATCATTGCACTTGGGCTGTGAAGGTGGCAGAGGTGTTGTGCTAGTTATGTAAGTATGCCATTTTGGCAGGCCTCTCTGTGAGGAGAAAAGAGCAGTGTTATCAGCTTTGAAAAGATGTGCTTGGGCTCAGAGGTGCTCTGAGCTTAATGCCCAGAACATATGATAACTTATGAAGACCCTATATGGACAGAAGTAACTAGCCGGCGACACATTACACCTAAATGTTCCTTGGCTGTGGAAAACTATGACTTGAAGCTCCTTTTTTGTGTGCTGATGTTCATTGCAGAGGAGGTTTGGAAATGCAGTTATTGAGTTAGCAGAACTTTTGCAACTTTTATTCTCTAAGGCCCCCTCTGTCATTTTATGCGAACTCTTACTTTGTGTCTGAGTTGCTGTAGTTTGCTGTAGCACTTTGCAATACTACCACTTAGAGTTAATTGTGGAATATCTAAGAGGGAAGATATTTTATGAGCTGACCTGTTGAAGTGGTGTCCTATTACAGCACCACACTCAAATGAAGTCAGACCTTGAGAATTACCCATTGTATTTACCTGTGTCAATGGGAGCAAAAGCATCTGCATTCAAAGATTATGTAGTGCAGTGCAAAGTTTGTCCATATAGTATGTAAGATATACAGTATGTGTGTCTTTTGTATGTATGTGTGTGTCCTGTCTTTCTCCCTCATCCCCACCCTGTTGCAAAGGCAGTCACATGACTGCGGTGGCTTTTTTCTGTATTGTATTGTAGTGTCTCTGCTATACAATATAAAGCACCTTGAGGCAACTGCTGCCTTGATTATGACACTATATCAAGAAACGATGAGTATATACACAAAACATTTCGTATATTTATCATTTTTTTAAGTATTGATCCTTAAGTAAGAGGTATGAAACCTATTACAGTTGACATTAAGTGCAAGGCAGGATTTACCCTGGCAAGACCACCAGTCAAAACATCACTCTAAATACCTGCAAAAAAGTAAGACTTGTAGCGATATCATCAGAATCAGAAAAACAGTCGATCCGCCATCTGCATCAGGAGGGAACAAGCGTCAAAGGTGTTTGGAAGGGGAGGGGGGGGTGAGTGTAAATCTGTACCCTGAGTTTAGCTGAGAGAGCGTCCTCTAGGAAAGTTTGCAATCTTTACCACACTATAGGCACATAATACTAACTAAATGCTTGTTGAGATATGTCTGGACCATCCATTGGAGTAGTACTAGGAAAAACATCTGCAATCCTGCTACAGTGCATTAAAATCCATATTAGGGATAAAATGACTGTTTAACAGCCAGCGATACTTTTAAAATGAGTGTTGCTTCTCAACTGAGCACAAGTCAGGCACAGTCATAGCTGATTTTCCACTCAGGGATGTCATCAAAGCCCACTATGCACCTCTTGGCTGCTGAGTGGCATTTATAACAAGGTCAGACACACACACACACACACACAGACACACATGTTGTGTTTTCCTATCTTGTGGGGACATCTCATTGACATAATGCTTTCCCTAGCCCCTAACCATAACCATCAAAAATGAATGCCTAACCCTGACCCTTACCCTTAACCTAACCATAACCTAATAGTAACCCTGACACTAAAACCACATTTTGAGTCTCAAAAATGCCTTCAAACTCGTGGGGACCAAAAGGGCGGTCGGTCCCCACAAGAATAGTAAGCTTCCAATTTTTGTTCCCCACAAAGATGGTAATACCTGTTCACACACACACATAATAAAGGGATGAGTCAACTCCATGGTTCAGGTGTGTTTTGAAGGGTCTGGAGTTCAGACTTTGGTTTGACTAATAGGAGACACTAAAGTCATCCCTCTTACTGTTTCCACCATCTGACGTTGTGTTACACAATTCTCTGGCATAGCAAGTTTCTTTATATTTGACTCCTACGCTACACAGAGTTAGAGGCGATGACAAGCAAAATGGAGTCACCTGATCCATATCTGAATAGATTAACGGTGTGATAGCATCAATTACATTGATACTGAATAGCCAGAGGGGTTATTCAACTAATAATTTTGCCTGGCACTATGAATCAGTGTCGTATTCTCAGTGTCAACAATTTACAGCGGAACTACTTTGATGAGGACTCACTTTGAGAGACACGCCAGCATATCTGTAGAATATAAATGCTTAGCCTGTTCTTAGTTTAGTTTACAGTTTGATTGTGTGCATATGTGGCTATTTAGTGATTCAGCACCAGGATGTCAAAAGCCCGCATCAGCACTTCTCTCTCTCGTCCATAATTGAGGGGTTTTCCCCAAAATGCTATGGGTAAATAAGCGAACTCAACAAGCATTAAAACAAGAACATTATATCCAATGTGGCAAATGCAGTAAGGACTGTGGGCACCGGCTACGCCTGTCTTCATTGTTTATACCTAAAACAGCTGCTCTGCTCAGCGCACCGCATGTTATTCAAGACAACGTGGGATTACATGGTGCCTTTCATTAATATCGCAATATCACTTGTCCGCATATGGTAATTGACTGCATGTACGTGCCATCTGCTTTCATGTGAGTTGGACTTGACAGCGCTTAGAAAGGTAAACCGATCTTATCCTCTGAATAATAATACTTTATAACACAACAACCACAGCGAAACAAGAGCGCCTTGTCCAACTCTTACTCTGTAAATCAAACAACTGTGTTCACTGATTTGCCAGGCATCAAATTACCCTTACCCTACACTTCTGACTGTCATCTGCCATCAAGCCCAGGAACACTGGCATACAAATCAGCCTTTAACAGGCAAGAAGCCATAAACCAAAACAGGTAAGGGTCTCAACTTCAAGTCTTAATTTGTCCAAAAAAGCTCCTATTCACATTTCCCCTCCTTATTATCTTGGGTTTCACTTGTGGATGCAGGGGACAGTGGTGTCCTTGTTTGATTCTAATTATGGTCCTCACCTCAAAAGTTCCCCCCTGGGAACTCCCCTCCTCTCCCTCCTCCAAGATGTCTAAAGACAGACTCAGACTGACTCAGTTAGTGTGAAGGAAAATGAAGACAAGCCCGAGCTGTTTGAGAAGGAGGTGAAGCTCCACTGGAGTCTCACTGGAGACGCTTTCTGTCAATTGTCTTATCTCCTCTGGCATGTCGTAGTGTCTCTGCGGGCCAGCTGACTGCTGAAAGACACATGAGGTCATCGAGACGGCAGACCTCGAGCTCGGTTTTGATGTTGCTGCCGCGAGTACTCTTCTGTGTGTGATGTTACGGGTCAGCGCTAACACATATAACCCTAACAAAATGTTTGCAGTTGAGCTGTTTCTCAGCCATCTCCTAAGACAAATGAGGGAATAGCCATGAAGGTTGCAACTCAAAACACATGTCTCAGCAGCCTTTTCCTTTTTCGTTCTTTGGCATCAGGTCCAGTAATTAGCAATGCTAACCACATCCTTATTTACTTTGTTCTGATTGATTTTTTTTTAACCTCAAATTTCTGTTCCTAATATTCTTTCATCACTTAGCTCACAGATAAGAAATGGATGGCTAGATGTACCAGCCCTGTATGGATCAGTATCACAAATGGATCAGATAAGCACAAACAAAGCATTTTGTTCAGAAAGGTAATTATACAGTCATATAATACTTCCTCCTCCGCTGCATCCTCTTACACTCTTCAGCAGGAATGAATGATTCCACATGAGCAGGACTTTCCTTATACCACTTCAAATCGGCTTAAATGTCAACAGAGCAAAAAAGAAAGAAAAAAAAGGCAATTTACCATAGTAAAAGGTCAGGTCAATCAGGCACATTTATTTGTTCAGTGAAGCGCACAAACTCTATTCTTTGTGGGTGAGGGTGGTGATTTTTTGTGGTGGGGCTCTGCCCTCCTGTGGTCAGCAAAGCAACTCTCAAGGTGTCTCAGAAGTACAACACATTTACTTGTTCAGTGATTATTGTTGTTACTGTTGTTTACTGTGACTAATATGTCCAGTGACATAATGTCCTTAAGTCTTCTCTTTGTTTTCGGACATCTAAACTCAAATATGTAGCCTGTATGTAGGACTCATTGGATTGTAGCAGCAGGTAAAGGACAGGTGTAACAGTGCATGTTGCAGCAGTGTAATTATGTAGTCTTATATGTAGGCGATAGAAAAAGCCACAATAAACATCCCGAGAAGACATGTGATCAACAATTTAACATGGACACAGACACCAAAATCCACCAAACAGCATCTGGAAGTCAGAAGACACTCGTGTATTGTCGTCTTTTTAACATGACCAAGTATTTGTTTTTACTTCCTGCTTCAGTACAGGTCTGAGGTAAATAGTAGAAGTATTAAAATTCAGTGTTTATAAGTCTTATAATTACTGCTGGGATAGGCTTCAGCCCAACTACAACCTTGAACCCTAAAGCAGAAGAGAATGGACAGACAGACGGATGGTTGGATATTTATCCATTATATAAAAAAACCTCTCCATTGCTTTTATCTTATAACTTTAGGTTCTTGTACTTTGCAGGTTAGCGTGAGATTATGGTTTATTACTCTTCACTAGATAATGTTCCTTTGCCAATCGATGCATTTTGATGCTCTTGCTTTTTGTACTTTTAATCAAGTAAAATGGCACTGAAGAGAAATTAAATACTCAGTTTACTTGCATATGATACATCTTCCTCCAGTTGTCATGTTTATGTAGGAATGGGCCTTTATTATTTGACCATCAGAAGCAGTCCTGAAGATTAATTTGTCTGGCTTTTGACCAAAAGATTGATATACTGTAAACGTAGGGCTTCCGCTGGTAATAACAGCTCCACACATGAAATGAAGACTGCAAGCTCCAGTTAAAAACTCTGCGGACCTTTGACTATTTCGTTACATGCTATCTTTATCACAACATCTACACTTTATGAAAACAAGTAGATTACCTTGCTGAAGATCATGTGATATGACTCAGTGGTCCAAAACAGCTACTAAATGGACCGTTCAGTAGAGACTGTATTTTGTCCACTGTTTTTTCCAAGGTTGAAAATGAAGTTTTAAATCACAGCAGTGTTTCTTATGTCTCATTTGCATGAATGTTTTTTTAATAACAGATATATTTTTTTAACCATTTGAATTTTCTGTGTTGCGTTCATCAGTTGCATGTGTTGACAGAGTTACTGGTATCACTTTCTTTGTTTTAGTCGGACTTGTCAGACAGCGTTACCCAAACAGATGATACGGCCTCCAGCTGTTTTCTTTGGAACCACGTTTTGTATAAGCGTGTGCTACTTTTGTAACTTCTGCATTGATTTTAGTGTTGACTGATGAGTTTAAGTCTCATGACAGTAGAGTCGCAGCAGTTATGCGACAAGTGAAGACACGAGCGCAGGAGCTTGGGCAAAAACTGGTACAACCGAAATTATCCGGGAACTCCGGCTCTCTACCAAAACATCACTTCGCTCATGTGAGATGCAGACATGTTTTCATATACGTAATCAGTACTTTAAAATGTCCGGCGGGGCCCATCGTATGGATAATAGATTTCCTCCAGTTGAAAGAGAAGCTTGGATAATTTTGTTCGTTGTGAACCTTAGTGAAGCATGAAACCACACACTGAGGAGCATGCAAAAGCTGCTCTTTCAACTGCAGCCAAAATATGTCCATGGAGGTTTGTCTTTCCCTCAGCACACTCAAAAGTATTTTCCACTCAAAACACGGTTCTGCCCATCTATTGTCATTATTGAGAAAAAAGAAGAAGAAGAAAAAGAAAAAGCTGTTGATTATTTTAATTTGTAGGTTGTTTGTTTATCCCTGATCTCAACCACATTCTGACTGGTCCCATTTTACTTGGCATTATGTAAATACTACTTAAACTGTGATGTAGCGCGGAAGGATGAAGAAGAAAAGAAAATGCGAATATTCAGAGGCTTATGCGTGACAGTCATACAGCGAAGGCTCCATCGGCTGAATTCTTCCAAATATAAAGGCAAAATATGATCGCTCAAAACTTCTTTAATCAGTTTGGAGGAATATTTAATTAGTTAGGGTTATGAGGGTACAGTCTGAAGATGGGACTCTTAGAAATCACATATATTAGTGAAGAATGTAATGACCCAGGATCTCCTCTTTTCTTAAATTAGGGAAAAGACCCTGTGTGGTTGTACATACCCTTTCACCTGCTACATATATGTCTTGTATTCAGTGATTATCATTGCAGATGAATGAATGTGAACTGAACTGAACGTTATCTTTACACATATCTCCTCAATAACACTTTCTGCTTCTATATAAGATATCTGAGTCTCCTAAACTTCTTTCACATGTAAACCTGGTTTCGGTCTGAGCAGTAACTCTTGGGTTATTTCTCTGAGTACTGCATGGTGTGACCTTGGGGACATTGTTTCATTATGTCAAAACCTCTGCTTTTGTAGAGGTACTCAGACTTGTTGATTGAGTGCATCTAATTATCTACAACAGGTCACTACTTAGCCTATCAATTCTTGTGGAAGCAGTCATGGTGTACTTGTACTTTCTTTTTCTCTGTATGTGTAGAAGTGAGCAGGGCTGGACCTCTGGACAAATTCTTAAATGCTGGTCGGCATTTCTACTCCTGGGCTGAGCCGCGGCATCATGCTGACAGGCTACACCTGAGGATAATTGGACTTGCGGGTTTTTAAGATCAGCGCTCACACTCACACCTCGCCAGATTGTCTGCAAACCTCTATAGTCAGTGTTTCCACAGTTTCAGCTGCTTATAGTGGGGGTTTTTTCATGTGTTTTTCTGACCACTGTATCTTCTCCACGTTTAGAGGATTCTCCGGACCTTGCCGTACCGCTGCTGTAATTGTTTGGATTCTAGCGCTGGTCAGCTTAGTATCTCCATGATCACCTGCCTGCCACCCTGCCCAGCGCTCCGTTCATCCGGACCACCTCCCCTCTAAGCTTCGCCCCCGCCTGCGCATAAGTAAGACTGTTACTGTTGCAAGTGTGTTTCGGACCGGTTTGTTGCATTCCGCAACTGACACCTGAACTTTCATTTTCAGTGGCCACGTTCCACCTCAGCTCCCCTCCCCGGGAGTTCCTGCACTGGCAGGTTACCCAGTGTCGGGCTCTCCACTCCTCCCATGACAACCCAGGCTTCCCATTAAACAATTTAGTACTCTTGGAACTCTGTTTTTCATAGTAACGCCAAG
>VUQR01032148.1:0-10612 GCA_015108515.1 Hemichromis elongatus
GAATTGCAGTAGTCAATATGGGAGGTAACAAGACTGTGAACAAGAATGGACGTAGACTGTGTGGAAAGAGAAGGACGTAATCTATTGATGTTGCGTAGGTGGAAATAGGCAGACCGGGTGAGATTATTGATGTGAGATCTATAGGAAAGTGAACTGTCCAACACCAAGGCTCTTAACCTGAGGAGAAGGGAAAACTGTGGAGTTGTCGATAGTAAGTGAGAAATGGTTCGCCTTTGATAGGTTGCATTTGGTGCCAATAAGGAGGATTTTGGTTTTATCCTCATTGAGCTTCAGAAAATTAGAGCTGAACCAGGATTTTAATTCAGATGGACATTCTGTAAGGGAGGAAGGTGGGAGGGAGGAATCAGGTCTGCAGGAGAGATATAACTGGGTGTCATCAGCAAAGCAGTGAAACTGAAGATCATATTTGCGGAAAATGGTACCAAGAGGGAGGATGTATATTATGAAGAGAAGAGAAGAGGGCTTAAGACTGAGCCTTGGGGTACACCAGAGGTGACGGGGAATAGACGAGAGCGGAATGATTTCAGTTGAATAAACTGGAAGCGGTCGAGGAGATATGATTGAAACCAGGCGAGGGGTGTGTCAGAGATACCGAGAGAGGAAAGTCTGCTTAGAAGTACAGAGTGAGAAATGGTGTCGAAGGCTGAGCTCAGATCCAAAAGGACGTTAGTGCACCATAAACTGATGTAAAAGTGAAAAATATGTTGCGTATCTACATATTTTAATTATTGAAGACAATCACCAGACTGCATTAGACTTATTTCGCTTATTGCTTTAAATTTTAAGGCAAGCTTGTAAAATATCAGAGATATAGATCAGCAGTTTCTTTGTGAGTGGCTTATCTTTTTTCCTTAGAGTCTTCTGAGCTCCTGCAGCATTGCGTTAGATTTTGAATGCAATGTTTTGCTTCCTCTTCAGATACCTACCAGTAACCTTGATTAGTAAAGAGCTTCTCACTCACTCCCTCTCACACTCACACTCATGCACAGGCATGCATGTACACATGCACACAAATCCTAGCTCAGCTCTCCTGAGTGAGGAGATTACAGGATAGTGATTTCACCTTCTAATTAGGACTTCATCTCTCACACACACACACATACACAGGCTGCTTTAGTTACAGCAGGCTGGCTGGAGGCATCTGATAGCCAGGCCTCCAGGGACCCTAACGAGCGGCTACCTGAAATTTAAGCCCCAAAAGGAAGTACTGTGGGAGACATCCACACACAACACCACAGAGCAGGAACAGATCCTGGAGGTAGAACAGATTCAAAGGCAGGCTCGTGTGTAGGGTATCTGATTTAAACGTATACTTTTAACAACAGTGAAGCCTTGCCTCTCCATAAGTGTTTAAGTGCTTGTAATCAATAACGTTCCATTATAGAAGTAAGTGTGTGTATGGGTGTGTGGGTGTGCGCGCACACATACTGGTAATTGTGGCTTCATGTCACGATGGAGAAGAGTGGCAGCTTTCATCTGCACTGCCTCCCTGAAGGGTTCTACCTTAAGAGCGCTCGGCTGCACTGTACCTCGCTCCCACAGGGCTCAGTGCTTAGAAGGCACAGGATACAGTTAAAAACATATTTTGCACTTCAGTTTATCATTTTATGTTCGAGTGTTGCTGGGTTATGCAACAGTTATGTCCTTGTTTTTTTAAAAGTCATACACCTGCTGCGGGTTTCTCTGTGGGGGAACTTAAATATTATAGCCGAGAATAAAGAATAATGTGCAGAACCATGTCATAAGCAAGTCCAGGAAACTTTTGACTGCAAGTTTTTAAACGGCCCATTTTGTTAATTCACATGTTGCCCTGTCTTCTCGCCATCATTAGCGAACACAAGTCCTTTTAACACCTTTTGCATGTCTAAATCTGCAAAAAACAATCTGACTTAGTGACAGTGGGGAGGAAGAGCTTCCTTTTTAACAGGAAGAGATCTTTAACAAGGCTTAAGGGGGGATCTACCATGACATCTGTGTGAGCCGCATGTCCCTCTACTTGACGTTAGTTTGTATCTGATGTCAGATTGTAGTTTTCTCTCGTTCTGAATGAAAGTAGAAAAATTCAGTTCACTTTTATTAATGTAGCACTAAATAACAACAACAGTGTGATTAAAAGGTAAAGACACTACAGTAATCCAGAGAAATCCCTCACAATCAGAGACCTCCCCACCCCAAACAAGCAATTGGCGACAGCGGGAAGGAAGTACTCCCTTTTAACAGGGAGAGGCTCTGCAGAGAGAAATAATAACAGATTAAATGCAAAGTAATGTACAAACAGACAGAGTGAAAACCACTTTGAATGCTGTTTATTTTGAGGCAGCACTGCTTCCTGTCATAACCCTTCTCTTTTCAAACCTGTGTAAAATACCTACAAACCGCTAACCTTTTTATGCTGTCAGTTCAGTTTGATTCAAAACAAAACAATAGGCGTGAAACGACGCCAACCAAACAGTTAAACCTCGTTCCAGTGTAGAGAATCTGTATTTCAGGCCAGCTTTAACATCTGCGCGTTTGGTTAGTTATTATGGAGTTGATCAAGTTGCTAAACTAATTACAGAAAAAGGAGCTGACATATCTCGACTTGCAGCGTGTAGTATTGGTCTCAAGTTAAAAACAAAAAATGGCCCCACATTTACCACAATGCAATTGGACAGCAGTAGTTGTTCAACTTTAAAACTCCTTTCCCACATTGTAACGTTGCTAAAAAGAAAAAAAATGTAAGACACTGGAAAAAACGCAGGCAAACTATGTGTCTGTTATCAGTAGAGACCCATTTAAATTAAATTTGAATTTTTTCTATTCTTTGTTTAACCTTTGACCTGATAATCGGTGTGCCAGCAATCCTGTGCCATAGAAACAAGCCAAGCATGACTTTAGGTGTAAAGGTAGCAGGATTTCTTGTTTTTTTGGGGAACATAACAGATCAGGTAGACTTTATCTCAGCAGATACTGTGTGCACTGATGCTCCTTTTACAGTGCTATTTTTAGCTGAGCCCACCACTCAAGCCAGATGGTCTGTCGAGTAGCCCGAACAAAAGTTCACCAGGACACGAAACGAAATACTGATACTGATCCGTTCAACAGAAATTGCTATTCTAAGGGCTTCATAGCAGGAGGGTTTGTTTCTAGATTATACCAGTTTAACCTAAAAAGGTTGATGTTTGAATGCTGCTTTGAACTTAATTTAAATTGATCTGCCTCATTTCCTCCGCGTTTGTTTTTTAGGACAAGAAGAAGTACCTGGACATCATTCACAGCTACATGGAGGTTCACGGCACAGTACACGGCACCAGCACTGTGCACCTCCCGAGCTACGTTAAGAACCACGGCATCCTTAGCGGCCGAGACCTTCAGTTCCTCCTGAGAGAAACGAAGGTGAGAGATCCTCACTTTAAATCGTCTAACATGGAAAAATGAGCCTTGAGGGAAATAAAAGTACATGGCTGCAGTTCTTAAAGCCACAGATCAACTCCCACACTTTCCCTACTGACATTTGTTTTTTTTTAAATAATGAAGAAATTGTGGCCAGGCTTACCTACAATATCGAAGGAACTATCTTTTTTAACTAACCTTGGAGTTTTTTTTATGCGCTGTGACTACCAAATCACCTCTGAATGTTTCTCTTCTTGCTTTATATTTAGTCTGCTTGTCAAAAGAAATTGAAAAAAGAAATATTGAAGCACATATCAGCGCTACAAAAATAAGTCTACAGGCAAGTTGCAGTAAATATTTGATTCTTCGGAGACTTATTGGAGGTTTGGGTGGAAAAAATGTCTTTATGTGAATAGAAGTCTTCTTCTGAAAGAGCCTTGAGCCAAGTGGCTGTGCTTTCTCTGAGTCTGGCCGTTCACAGAGGTACTTCCCCATTCAGGTCATGACTTGTCCCTTCCTCTCACTACTCAAACCACTCGCACTGGCAAAGACAACTACATGGCCACACACACTGTAGCCAGTATGAATTGTACTGTGTGGAGCAAGCTCTTCAGAGGCAGTGACATTTGAGAGGCAAGTTTCTAGCTACACACACATTACAGGTTTACAAATGTATGCAAGGCTACTTAACGTACAGAGCTTTGTTTTATACCTATTAAAACGAACACTTGTAGTTAAAAATAATGCTTGAACTAAACTTCATTTCCCAAAAACTTCAGTTCTTCTATTGGCCATTTGAGAGTGTCACGAAAAATGCTAAAATCAAAAATCTAGAAAAAATTTAGATTTTAAAGCGGTTACATCCTGCAAGGAGGTTATGTTTTTTGTAGCATTTGCATGCATCTCTTCATTCTGTCTATTTAGCTCGAAAATTTTTAAATGGATTCTGATAAAACGTTTTAGGGATCATATTAACAATCCACTAAAACTTTACTTACGTCCAGCAACGCCTTCAAAAGAAACTAAATGATTTATTGGTTGATCACTGACCTTAAAAAAGCCTTAGAACGTATAAATCGTGAGTCTTGCAAGTATGTTTTGTATTGCTTAAACCGCTTAAAAACACATTTGACCTCTGACCTCTCCTTCAAGGCCTCCTTCAAGGCCAAAGTGATAACAAAGCTATATGGAGTTAGTTTAAACTGTTTCTTACTCCCACTTTTTGTACTGAAAACACAGCACTGTTGTTGTTAAAGCAGTTGTTTTATATCTACAATTAACTGTCCACTGCAGTTCTATCAAGGCTTAAAGTTAAATATTATTAGGTTTTATTAGGTTCTTCGTTTATTTACAGACTATGAATTAAACTAGACAGTTTTACCACTAGATTGATTTATATTGGGACACATGCATTTCACAAATATACCTGTTTTTTTTGTTTTGTTTTGTTTTTTTTATTTCATTAATAGTATTGTAGGAAAAAATGTCCAGTCTGTTTTATATTGTAACAGTAAAAGTAACTAAAGTGCTTTAGGATGCAGAGAGCTGCTTGGGGTTCTCAAAGTCTGCTAAAGGTCAGGACACTGCTTCTAACTTGAGCCTAAACCCCGATAGTGTCCATAACTTGCTGCCAAAGAACAGAAATACAAAGAGAAGAAGCAGACATCGATATCCTGCGAGGTCTGCCATGACCTGTCATGGTTGCTAAGACTGGACGGTCATGAGGGGGCGTGTTCTGAACAGTCTAAACAGTCATCTAAAGAGCTATAGAATGAAAATGACAAAATCCTCAGATAGCTGACAGCAAGATCCGCTGGAGGTGCAAACTGGCACTAATTCAACTAAGAATCTCTCCGGGTTCAGTCTTCATCCCTTTCAGGAAAAAATAAGATGAGGGGAGGCTTTGATTTTCTTTAGCCTCTGAAACTAGATACTTTTCCATCAGGCAAGGGAAGCACGAGCGGCAGACAGAGGACAGGGACATCAGAGCAAGAAAGCCACAGCTCACGATTCAGCCAGTTATAGAAAAAAAGATGGATATAAATCTAAACCCCTTTGTCCTTAGGAGAACTGCAGAGTTGCTTTAGCCATAAAACATTAGTGATTCTGTCCTGAGCACCTGAAACCAAGGATCGAGTGATGTTCGAGGCACTGAGGCACAGAAAGACAAAGATGCATTCTGCAGTGGAGCAAATCATTAAAGACTGAAGGCAAACAACGCTCCACAAACAGTGCAGTGAATTATGATTTTCTGCAGCGAGAGCTTTATTAGCAAGGTCTGGCAGGTAAACACACAACAGAACCGGTATATAATATAAGCCTCCATATCTTCTCGTTACATGCGTCCCATAGGGGAACGGCCAATTAAATCGCACAAAACCAGACATTTCTTCCGCATTCTTGTTTAAGAGTTTACCGGTACAAGCAAAACAAGAGGCATTGTAGGTACTCGTCCTCTCGTCACTTAAACAACATGTTTACTGTTACCTGCGAGCAGACTGCCTCAGCTAATTGGCCTCGTGAGGTTTAGCTTAAAAGTACTCCCGCGTTGAGGCGCTTTTGCGAATACGTTGCCTTGTGACATTTGAAGGGGGGGGGTGTTCAAGCTCCAAATTCCCTGAAATAAACTGTGACGTGCCGCGCTCTATCAAGTGAATAGCGTGGATGATCAAACCACTGACATGCAGCAAAGCGTCGCTGCGTCATGTTGCAGACTGACAGAGTCAAAGGTTTTTGATGTTTCTCTCTTTGTCTTCTCACATCCGTCTCACGGGCCTGTCTAACTCAACCTGTTAGATTCTCTTGCTTCTGTTTTTCCACCTTCTGCACACACCGTGCTTTCAACAACCAATCGAATGGTATGCAGTGTGTGCAAAATAAGAAACTGTGTTAGTAATACTGTTTGTCTTACTTCACCGTTAATGCCGCTGTAATCAGCATAAAGGGAAAGCTCAAACATCCCATGGCAGGTGCTGGGATTAGAAATATCATGAACAAACAGCCTAATTAACACGCTGGGTTATTAGACTCAGAAGCCACTGTGTTTTTAAGCCCTGCGTGGCCACGGCAGAAATTTGTTGTTGTTCCAGCACATTTTGCATGACAACTTTCACTCCAGATACCTCGTTAGCTTGAATTTACATGTTATTTACAGGTGCAGATAGCAGCTTCTTCTCCTTTGTATAGTTTTGTTCTGGCGCTGAGTTCTGCAAGTTACAAAGAGGTTGTAGAAGCTGGAGCTCCACTTTATGTTTTGGTTTTGGGAGTGTTCAGGTCTTTTGGCTGTAGCTGCTCACTGTTCCTGGGAAAGACAGTTAAAATAATAAGAAATGCAAAACACCCGCTGCCGCTGTGGCTAAAAACTAAGACGCTATTGTTGCACAAGATAATGTTGGAAAGTTAAGGTGATGTCTGACATTTCACCATAATGTGAAGAAGACCACGTTAAATAATGTTATTTAAAGTGAAGTTTCATTTTACCAGGAAAATTTCACCACATGTATTTTTCTGATTTAGTTTTCTTTCTGCAAATTAACAGACCTGACCAATCAGACCACCAAAAATACTGAATATACACCGATCTAAAGATGGTAGATGTCTATATCAGATACTGACTGACCCAGTCTCTTTGAATTGATCACCTCAGATGTGATCCCTACCCTGCCAGCAAGAGTTCAAACTGCCCCACGGACGAATATCCTAAAATATGTACGAAAGCGTCCGTGATGCAGCCTCAACTCCTGGATTAACTTCTCCCTACTGCTGCCATCTCTCTTCTTCTCCTGAGGATCGTATTAGTGTTTAGAAACATCAGGACCAGCTCTTTATCGCTTGATGTTGACTCCAGTTTAATCTTAGTGCATTTTGGCAAAACGTTTCCAAAATTGCAACTATTTTGATGTTATACAACTTCAATGTGCTCAGTGCATAAAGTGCGTCTCCATTTCATACACTTTGTTACTGTATGATGTCAAAAAGAGCAGATACTTTAATTCCTGATTCCAAGAGCAGAACGAGTATTTGGCTGGAAAGGATCATAAGAGTTTAACTTTTAGTGTGTGAGAATGTCACATTTATTAGTAAAAAAACAAAAAAAAAAACCCCTCCCTCCGCCCTCAAACCACATCTGCAAGATGATTTTTTATATCGGTATAACTTCCTATAGGCACAGTCTCACTTTCACAAACCAGTGAAATTGTTTTTCTGATCATTTTGTCAAGGCTTGTAAAAAAAAACAAACCCTGAGGGCGTTTATGCTTCCTCTTCTAAAAGTGTTTAAAACAAACAAGCCTAAAACAAAAGAAACTGGTAAAGGAAACATAGGCAAGTGGTTTTTGATATTTAATAACTACAGGTAACTAGTACTACAGTAACTGCTGTACTTCCCTACAACATTTAAGAAAAAAAACATTCTTGGCCCTCATGAAGAAAAAGCAATATATGTTTTTGTAAAATGCTGCTCACTTATATAAAAGCCACGGTTTATTTATTTAGGGAAATATTCATTTGTACCAATAAACTGCATTCAATTTGACCAGATTCTAATTAAATGTGAAGTTTGTGGATGTACTTGTGTTTACAGAACATTTACATGTAGTCAGGTTGCTTAAAGGATCTAAAGGATCTTCACACACAAAAAACATTTTTCATTAACACAACAGAGCACATTGTTACTTAATAGAAACGACATCTGATTTTTTAGCATTAATTTCTGCTGATTTTTTTTTACAATAATTGTATATTTTTGTATATTTTGCGTAGTTGCTGTTACAGACTCCCTCATTGCCTTCATGCATATTTGACTGTTAGCATCGGTGCTACATTTTTCAATTAGTTGCATCCCTCGACTTTAAAGCTGAGCGAGGAGAGCAGAAATGAACATCCTGCTGTATCTTCTCGTCTCGCGGGTTTCTGTCCTTTGCATGTGGCAGCTAGCTTATAGATTAAGGCAGGCTGTTTCCTCAGGGGTCCAAATCGATAGCAGCTTTCATGTGGAGAGCTGCATGAATTAAGCTGAATGTGTTGAAGTCAGCCTGTACATGAGCACGAGACTCCAGAACCATTTTATTTAATGATGAGATTGTGGGTCAAAGGCACAAACTTTTTTGTTTTGTTTTATAAATCCATTCATAGCTGGCTACAATCAGTTGCAGGCGTTAGTCATAAACTCCCAACGAGTTATTCAGTGTGTTAGCTCTTCTCCTTCTCTGTGTCCTCTCCCTACAAGTACCAGCTGACTGGTTTGCAGCTTTCAGGAGCATTAAAGAATGCACGCGCTCTGCTGCCACCTGTTGGCAGAAATATTTCAGTAACACTCACACAGCTGAAAGAGCAGAATTCACTCCACAGGTCTGATTATTCATGTGACTACAGGCATACCTCATGACACAGCGCTGCATTGTGCACTTAAAGAAAGCGTGTGTATGTTACGCCGACTCAAACACACAGATAAGCCATTGTGTCAGCCAGCTGGCTCCACTCAATAAGCCACTCAGCTGGCACCCGGCCTCCCCTCTCAGTTTCTCGATTGCTGTCTCACTACTCGTGCAGGCGAGCTGCACAAATATTTGCTTTCTTTCCTCTCAGGACAAGAAAATTGGCTTTAAGAACCCTCCACCCGTTTTCACTGTTTACTGAAATAAATGTTTGGGATTCTGGCTAAGCACAAACAGTGGAGACACTGTACCGTAGCATAAACACCCAGAAACTTCCAGAGTCCAGGTCTGCCGTTGGGTTTTGTGGAACATCACAGTTTTACTTTCAGTGCTGAGAAGCCACTCGTTCCTCGTACTGAGGCTTCTTTTTTTCTGTTTAATATGAAAAGCTACACGTTTAACAGGTGGTGGAAAATTGTCAGACGGCCCCCTTTGAGCAAGCACATGGGGACAATAGGAAGGAAAAACTCCTTTTTAACAGAAAGAAACCTCCAGTAGAACAAGGCTTAGAGGTTTGAGTGGGAAAATGATATATCTCTGTATTAGAAATAGCTAACATTGTGCCATAGAAGCCGAAGAAGCACCTAAAAGCCACACACCCAGTCTGAGTTTCAAAAAAACGCTAGATCTAAAGCGAGAATTTCAGAAAGTGTCTGATAAGGAGAGCCAAGTTGTATCAGGTGGAGCTAGACAACTCGCAGCTGTCGTGCTTTCATGTGATGATACAATCAAAAGAGGAAATAACAAGGAGGGTGTTTGACTCAGATACAGATAAGCTCGTGTCCGTTTAAAACTTTTTATTCATTATTTGAATTTTTTTAAAAAACGATTCAACAGGAAAAAGAAAAACTCTCTTTTTAAACTATAGAAATACTGATTTCTTTTTCCCTGTTATGAAGGTTAATCAAGAAGTATCACTCTTAGGTTGTCTCATGTGGCTTCTTCTTGTAATTATTAACCTCTTAAGCCCCAACGCCCCCTGATACGAGGGCAAAAGGCAGGAGATCAGTTAGGCCTGGGGCTTAAGAGGTTAATAGCTGTGGGCTAAAAATCACCCCGGTTTAAGTCATTGTAAATGTAAACTGGTTTAAACGAGTCATTTCAGAGCTGAAAAGTGGTTCTAAGGTGTCGTTGCCAGTTTCCATGATCATTTACTATCTGATTTGACTGCTGAGGTATTATGTGCCTCCACTTCTAAGATATCAAACTCCTTCAGGCCCACGGGAGGAGTAAACGTAAGAGTGATGTCTTCATATTATCGCGCTTGTTTTCCCTCCCTTGTTTCATGGAGAAAATGTGCTGCCTCCATCACATTTTGTGCTGATAACAGGGGAGATTTGTTTCTACAAGGCACTATCGGCAACTCCTCAACACAGCCAGTAAACTTTGGTGCCCCGCCTCCTCCCACCGGCAGCTTTAGTTATGTTTATTTCAAGACCTGCTAACTGCTGTTCACACATGCCTCCTCCTCCTGACTTGTGTGTCTTAATATCCAGCATATGGAACCTGACGGCAGTGTGTGTTCTCTCTTCTACAGTTGTTTGTGGGTCTGTCCTTCCCCTACGAGGGTCCCGCCCCCCTGGAGGCAATTGCCAATGGCTGCGCCTTCCTCAACCCCAAGTTCAACCCTCCGAAGAGCAGCAAGAACACAGACTTCTTCAAGGGCAAACCCACCCTGAGAGAGGTGAGAGGAGTGCGGCGTTTCTCCCCCGCAGCTCGATGCGTAACTTTTAAAGCGTTTGGTTTTCCTAACCCCCCCCCCCCCCCCCCTTCCCCTTTTCCCT
>VUQR01032148.1:10632-27290 GCA_015108515.1 Hemichromis elongatus
AGCTTTTTTTTTTTTCAACCCCCCCCCCCCTCCCATTTCTGCTTTGCCGTCTGCAGCTGACGTCTCAGCACCCGTACGCCGAGGTGTACATCGGTCGGCCCCACGTCTGGACGGTGGATATCGAGAACTCTGCCGAGGTAGAGAGGGCCATCCGCTCCATCCTCAGCCAGAAGGTAACCGCGGGCGACTGAAAGATGCTGAAATTTGGTGCCGTTTCAAAAATGTTGCATATTTGTTTCTACAACAAATCCAGAAGCCCCTCAGGTGCCGCACAAACACGGGTTTTCGGCCCTGCATTAGCTGCAAACATCTTTTAACTAAATTCATTGCACATTAAACCAGCTTTAACTGAGAGGCTTTAAACCAGAAATAAACTTAAATACAAACACAACAAGTAATCCTCAAATTCCCTTTTATGACCCTTTCATCCTCTCTGGGTTTCAGCACTTTTCACCTTTATTTCTTGCCAGTATCTGACTCCTGGGTGTTCAGTCAGTAATTGCCGTGAGTCTCTCATCATGAACTGACAGATCTAACGCGCCTTCTTCACAACCTGCCTCCTTCTGTATTTTTTCTTTCTGTTACTCTTTTTTTTACCCCCCTTATCAAGTTAAATGTCAGACCTTTTCTCTTTTTTTCTCCACCCGAGCCGCAGTCTGAGTCTCGGAGGACACAACATTCACCTGATCTGTATTGCAGCCCAGGCACTTCTGAAGGGTGTGCTTTTTCCAGCTTCATCCTCTGACACTATTCTTTCAATTTCTTCACTTGTGAAATTTTGGTGCTTTTTTTTAAGCTGCCAGGCTTCTCTCTTAAGCATCACCACTTTTTTCACAATAGACCTCAAGGGAAATTTCCATATATAGTGAATGTTCTAAATGGTGTTGGTTCTAATATATAGCACCTAACCACAACAACAGTTGCCTCAAGGCGCTTTATATTGAAAGTTAAGGGCTGTATGGCAATACAAGAAAACTTAGAAAAACCCAACAGTTATATGACCCCTGTGAGCAAGCGCTTTGGCGACAGTGGGAAGGAAGAATTCCTTTTAACAGGAAGAGACCTCCAGCAGAACCAGGCTCAGGGAGGGGCGACTGACAGGACCGGTTGGGGGGGGTAAAAAAGTTAAACGAGCTTTAGAGTGCAGGACAAAGTGCACTCTAAGCCACTCAGATAACAGATCATTGAAAAGTAAAAGTCAGGACGTGGTTAGAAGAAGATTTCCAACTCCTGGGATGATTTGAGGTCCTTTGATCTGACAAGAAAGAGTTTGAGCTTTTTGTTTGAGCTGTTGTGTGTGTGTGTCTCTCTCTCTCTCTCTCTCTCTCTCTCTCTCTCTCTCTATATATATATATATATATATATATATACACACACACACACACACACACACACACACAATAGGACTTTGACCAAAGTGCTTTACAAGAATACAAAATACTTAGTAAAATAACTTATAATATTAGTACCAAACATCAAATATGAAATAACAAATAACTCTCATACTGTATTAAAAGCCAGTAAATACAAATGTGTTTTAAGATAAGATAAGATTGACAAAGATTGACAGTAGGAGCCTGTCTGATGTGTAGATTATTCTGCAGCTTAGACACTACGACTGCAAACGCTCGATCACCTCTGTGAACCAGCCTCGACCTAAAAACAAAAGATCACTTGATCTAGGAGATCTAGAGGGCCGCAAGAGGTCAGACAAATACCCGGGAGCCTGTCCATTCAGGGCTTTGTAAGTAACAATAAATTTTTAAAATTCATTCTGAAGTGAACAGGGAGCCAGTGAAGAGAGGCAGGCACCGGGGAAATATGTTCACGTCTTTTAGTTCGTGTGAGAAGACGAGCTGCAGCATTCTGGACCAGCTGCAGTTTTGCCAGGCAGGTCTGGCTAACTCCAGCATATAAGGAGTTACAGTAGTCGAGCTGGGATGTAATAAAAGCATGGATCGCCTGTTTATCGGTAAGATTGCTGTCAAATATAACCCCCAAATTTTTGGCATGCGATTTGATAAAAGGCTTAAGACTGTGCAGGTTAAAATGAGAGGTGCTGAAATTGCCACTTGGTCCAAAAATGATGACTTTGGTTTTGCTCTCATTGAAGTAAAGGAAGTTAGAGGCCATCCATGCTTGGACTTCACCGAGACACCAAAGTAAGGGTTCTAGAGGGGCAGAACTGCTTCTCTTCATGTGAAGATATATCCGAGTGTCGTCAGCACAAATACACCATCTCCACTGTGAAGCATGGTGGAGGCAGCATCATCCTCTGGGGATGCTTCTCAGTAGTGACCGCTGGAAGGCTTGTAAAGGTAGAGAGGAAGATGGATGCTGAAAAATATCCACCAAAGTACAGAAATGAGTCACGGACAACAAGGTGAATGTTCTGGGTTGGCCCAGATCTCAGTCTGATCGAGAATTTGTGGCTGGACTTGAAAAGCGTTTTTTGTTAACATTATCGCGTCCAGCATATGGTGGCTTTCTATTATTCAGCATTTCAGCTCTAATACAAAATTCCTTTGCTCTAATATTTGGTGTAAAAAAGGAATGAATTTGTTTGCTGATAGTAAACGTGGACAGCTGCATTCATAGACTTCTTATATCATCAGATGAATTTGGTCCTGCAGTGAATGAATCTGAATGAATCAAATCTGCATAAGTGAAAAGGCAAGACTGCCTCACATCTCTGAACATGAAGTAAAAAAATAGTGTGTTATTGTGTAAAAGGCGTCCTGGCTGACCGAGTCGTTAAGGAAAACCTCGTCGGAGCCACAGGAGGATTGATGGAGATATCGTGTTCCGTCTCCTGGTCCGGGCCCATGCATATTTAAAACCGGACTCAGGACCTCGTTGTGTTGTTGTACTCTGCCGAGCTGGTCAGAACAATGCCTGTGTTCACTGGACGAGCCCGCAGAGCCTCATATGCTCCGTGATCCGTGGCGAGATGCAGCCTACCAGGCTCCGGCTCTGCCCCTGCTCCCTCCCTTCCCCTCTCCTGATCCTTGCTTCCTTCCAGCAGCCAAAGTGCTCAGAGGGAGCAGGGAGCGACTCAGTTTAGCAACAAAGGCTGCGGTTGTTGGTCGTCCACCGTTTGAAGTTTCATTCAGCAAATCGGAGAATGTGCGGAGGCAGACAGCGGTGCAAAGATCAGTCAGCGAGTTAACGTCTCACCACAAGGAGCTCTCTGAGCACCTTCATATAGAAACATTGTCAAGCACAAGAGTGTACAAGCTCCCCCAACCTGCACATGCTTTAACAGTCTGTGTTTTGTCTTATTCAGATTGAGCCCTACCTGCCCTATGAGTTCACCTGCGAGGGGATGCTGCAGAGAGTGAACGCTTTCATCGAGAACCAGGTACTGCTTCTGCAGAGCGCTTCTCCGTCTTTTCCACGTGCACACAAGTCAGAATGGAACCATGTCTGGGCTTTAATTCATGTCACCCTCAGCTGTGGTTGGCGTCCCCAGGGCCGTATAGGTTTTAAAAAGAAGAAAGTTCAGCTGCTGCTGATTAAAATTCAAAGATTAAAGCCTGTCAAAATAACTCAATATAAGCATTTACAGCAAGCAGACATCAAAGCAAAATGAAATATGAAAGGGTGTAGAAGCTATAAGAGTGATCAAAACGTCCCACGAAATGAACAAAATCTACAATAAAGATGAATTTAATGACGTTTGACAGGTAAGGCAACACCGTTCTGTCATCTCCCTGATCATTTCCTGTTATCTTCAAATTAAAGGTATAACATGCAAAAAAAATGCTTTTATTGAGATTAATTTTGCTCTTTTTTTCTGTCATATTGTGTTACAATGTTGAAAGATTATATTAAACACGGACATGTTTTCAAATAATGAGGTCAGCACGTGTACAAAGAATGCTACACGCTTGGATCTGTGTAATGTCTGAGCAGAGAAGCCCCGCCCACCTCCTGTTTAAACCTTTGGCTTTTTTCTAAATAATAAATGTTAATACAGGTGTTATAGAGTTAAATCTTTTATCCTTTTCTTTTTTCTTCCTCTTTGCACTCCTGTGGTTTAACATCATGTTGTGTCCTCAGGACTTCTGTCACGGTCAGGTCATGTGGCCTCCCCTCAGCGCCCTGCAGGTAAAGCTGGCCGAGCCCGGGCACTCCTGCAAGCAGGTCTGTCAGGAGGAGCAGCTCATCTGTGAGCCCTCCTTCTTTCAGCACCTTAACAAGGACAAAGACCTGGCCAGGTGGGAATCTCACACATGAACACACACGAACACACACGTCTGCATTAGGGCACACACTTTGTCTCAATATTAGTGCCCACCAGGTGGCAGCACGACAAAGGCTTGAGCTTATATGAGCAGTTTATCATTTTCTGAGGAGCAGCTAAAACTGCAGTTCTAGTTATGACCACTAGTAGGCTCAGTTTAGTTACAAGAGAAAAATGGATTATCAAGCCTACAGCTCAAAGACACCAGTCCCTTATGTGTGTGTGTGTTTTCTCCTCTTGTCTCTCCTTCACATTAAAAAAAAGTGTTGAAAAATAAAATCTAAATCTTTCTGTCCCTCCGTCAGGTTCGGCATGGACTGTCAAACAGTGGAGTCGAGCGCCGACACCGTCGTGCCAGCATACAGTGAGACTCGCCATCACTGCATCTTCCAGTCGGACCTGCTGCTATTCAGCTGCGCCGGCGCCCATTCAACACTGCAGCGCATCTGCCCCTGCCGTGACTACATGAAGGGCCAGGTGGCGCTGTGCAAAGACTGCCTATAGCAGCAGCACCCGGGCTGACAGAGGGTCAGGAATCAGATGAGATTGCGAGGATTTGGGAAGGGGCGGTGGCGGGTGGATGTACAGCAGCTTGAAGGAGTGTGGTTGAGGGAGACGCACACTCAAGAGCAGTCATGCAGCTATCAAACACACACACCAGACTACTCTGTGATGACAACAGAACAAAAAGAACAATCACAGGACTGAGCTCGCTCTTCATATTTATTGTTTTCTCACGGCAGCTGGAGAAGGAGCACTCCTGCAGCTGACCGGAGCATCCGCCAACTCTCACCTTCATCAGCGGGTGGCGCTATGAGGCCTGGAAGTGGCGTGGATTTACTTGAATCAACAAAGGGAGTCGTACGAAATCGCAGCAGATGAGGTGGACTGCACATATCGGTGACTCCCACCCTCCACTCCCCCCCTCCGTCCATCTCACCCCTGCTCTAATCTAAAACTGTTATTTTTAGGTAGGCTTGCACTGGACCGACACAGCTGAAGGCCCACACCCCCCAACACACACACAGTGGGCTGTAATCAGATTTACACTGTAACCAACCTATTTGTCTCTTCTGGACAAAAAAAGACAAGTAAAAGTAGAAATCTAGATTTTTATCCTGACACATCCTCACCAGACTCAGTGATCTTCATCCCCACCCTTAAAAGAGAGGAAATTCAAGACTGTCGTGTTCATTTTTCATATTTAAGTTGCACACTTGTTTTAAAACTGACAAAAAGTTGTAAAGATGAGAGACAGTGTGTGTCTGTAAGTGTGTGTTTCTGCAAAAGGCCAGTAGAGAACTGTTTTGTTTTTTTTTTGTCTGCCTGTTTTAAGCACACCATCCGGCAATAGGCACACACCAAAATGCCATTGCTCGTTCCATGTGTGTGGCGTCGAGTCGTAGACGATAGCCGTCATCGGTAGCTGCCGTATCACCTTACAACAAAGGACCGGGAAGCCTTGCTGACAACAGGTAGTTCTGAAGAAGCAGAGAGAAACACTAAAACCCTACAGAGATGTTCATCCATGTCTTTGTGTAGTAAACTGTTTAAAAAAGACAACAACAAAAAAAGACAAAACACAGATTCACACTGGTTTCCAATCTTCCACACGACCGCTGTAAATCCTTTCCAGCATACTGTATGCAACGCAGACATGCCAACAAAGAGCTCCCGCGGTGGGCCCTACACCTTGCATCTCCTTGTTTTCTTTGGATAATCGTTAGGATCTTAATTTGCCTGTTTATTTGCTAAAAAAAAAAAGATAAATATGGAAAAAAAAAAAAGATGAGATTTGTATTTCTTGTGGTGAATGGAAAAAATGCACTAAGTTAATCAGAGGTTTAACATGATATTAGTAACACTGTATATTGTTCATATGAGTTTTAAAGTTTTTCTTTTGTATTTATTTTGTATACAGATCTTTATCGCTGTGTTCGGCTGGAAATCTTATTCTTTTTTTTATTTATAGGATGGGTGTCTTTTCTTTTGTTTTCCTTTTTATAGACTTTTATTTATGGAGGGTAATTTAAATATAATAAAAAAAAGCATATTTGTCTCTAGGTGTATGAATAAAGACAAGGAGACTTTGTCTTCTGCTGTCCTGCTTTCAGCTGTGATATGAGACCAAAAAAGCATCAAAAATAAAATATTGGAACATTTTTATTTTGCACCAGAATTTGGTCTCAAATGGACCTCCGTACCTAAGCCAGGCCTTGTAGATCTGTGTCTGTCTGGCTGCTTTGTGATCGATCTAGAAAGTATAGTATAGAAAATGTCTTTTTAAATGTTTGATTATTTATTCCTTAAAGAGCTTAAATGACACAGATGACAAAGATTGGTTTAATGTCAAACATTCAAGTCTAAATTTAACTGTCCTCTCATCATGCTCTCTGTAAGGCAGACAGTAGTGGACAAACATGCTTGTTTTATGGTGAAATGAGCCTCGTACACTTTGTGCTTTGCTTTCATCTCACTGTCATTTCTGTTTGCACATGTTTCAGTTCAGCCTGAATGGCGCCTTTTTCTTTTCTTTTTTTTCTTACCCTGTTAAGCAGGTCACTGATCTGCCGCCAAGTTAAGTGTTTCAAAAAACATGACGTGCCTTTTTGTGGTTTAACTTCAGTTCTGCTTCAGTTCTGTGATGGTTTGTGGCAGGATCAGGTTAACCTGTTATTCATGTTTACTTCTGCAACACCAGAGTCAGGTTGGGTTTTTTTGTTTGTTCTAATTAATTTTAAGAAATTTAAATTGGCTGTTTACATCTTAAGATTGTTTTGATGAAGGTATTTGAAAAAGTGATAAAACTGATAGGCCCTTTGTTTTTCAGAACTAAAGTCAAAAAGAAAGAGAGCAGTGTCAGCTCATGTTTACCAGTCAAGGTAGGCAGTGGATTTACATGTGTGTTAGTAAATACGATGAACCAGTTTGAGTAGTCAGTAATAAGAGGAATCAGATGGTCGCAGCACATGAAGAATAAATGGGTTGTCTGATTTTGAATGCCTTAAACTGATTACTCATCGTGATCTGGTCCTTTCTAAATGTGACCTGCAGCACATGTGACAGATACACAAGTGGGTTCAAGCTTGAAGAAAGAAACAACAGTGGTTTTTAAACTTTCAAAGAAAGCATCCAGTGGTGCTTCAAAGCAAATCCCATAAAAAAAACCAAAACCAACAGTGCATTAGTGCAAATTTCTAGTTTCATTGGTTCCTGTTGAAAATGTAAAACAGCTGCTTCTCCAGTGACTCTGTCATCAAGCAGAAGACTAAGCTGGTACGTCTTTATTTACTCCCAATTCAAATGAAAGTCTAAGGGAAATTCGAGAACATCTGACTGTGAATGAAGAAGCAGCTGACCATTATCGAGCCTGCTAGTAGGAAAGACGAGCTAGGAGCTGTCATGCTTGTCCATGGGGACCGTGCTTGCCCATAGTGGGCTGTGCTGTCAGCTAATACATCAATCTGGATGGTGAAATTTTTTCCTATTCTTTTTTGAGGGCTGTAAGTGAGGCCTTGTATTTGGGTAGCACTGAGTATGTCAATGTTTAGACCAGTGTGATCACACATCCTTTAAATCGACCGTGCACCTGTTAAGGTTCTTCATCTTTAACGCACATTTAAACGCCGTCAAAATAGTCCCACTAGTATCTCCAGGACCACATTTCACACTTGATGACAAATACACACAAGCACTGAGTGACTCACAGGATGATTACTGCACTGTAGTGCTTAGCAGCCATTCTTAAAACATGAGGACAGAGTAGCAGGTGGGACTGAGTCAAACGAAACGGCACATGCATAAGAGAATTTGCTGGAGCAATCTGTTCATTGATGGTTTTGGTCTTTTTATGGAACTTGGACATGATTTATTTTATTTTTTTTCTAAAGGTAGAATATCACCAGCGTTTAAAGCTCGTACATGTCCAAGGTGGGAATGCTTGAGTTTGTGCTAAACCAACAGTGATACCCAGCATGATTCCTTTTTCCAGGCAAATATTTTTAACCCTTCACACTCGCTTCTTAATAGCCATGACTCTGAGACCTGCTTAAGTGATTAGCTTAACCCCTTCTGTTGCAGCAAGAGCCTTACTTGTTTTCTGTTAGCTGGGCTTGATCAGAGCACATCTTTGACCAGATCATAGGCTGTTTGATTTCTGGAGGAATCTGCTCCGAGCACCCAAGCTGAATAAATCGGCGTATTTCATTTCTTTTGACCTCAGCATTGAATGTTGCCATTGTATGAACTCTGCTACACACACACACCAACATGGATGAAGATTTGTTTTGCTCTCAGCTAAGAGTCAGAAACCCCAGAACAGCAGTGAAGTGGGTAACGCAATGGTTTTGTTTTCACTGTTCTTGACGAGTAAGAGGGATACAACTTTATTTTTAAATAAACCTTTTTTCTGTGACAAATGGCTCAGACTGTGGTTTTACATTACAGCTATACAGATTATTTACACGACCAAAGAAGTGTACAGTCAGCAGGCTGAGGGCGCCACAGAGTTTAAGAAAACCGAGCTGATGTGGAGTTAAATGTGTCTCTCAGTGTTTACGACATGCTGAAGACAGGAAATTAGTGATATCAAGCTGTTTGTATTTTTGTTGTAATTTGTTTTAATAGTATGGCCTCCAAAAAAAATAATTTTCTGTAATCTACATGTTATGTTTTGCACACATGTATCTCCACAAGCTCAGAAACAGAATTGATCCCTTATATGTATTTAAATAAATACAACCAAACAGCACAGTCACAGATTTTTCATATAAACTAGTATCACAGCACAGCGTGTACATTCAGTTACAGTCACAGCAGCAAGCACGGACTGAGAAAAAAATGTGAAATATTAAAACTAACAAATAAAAAACCCTGATCAAGTCGCACAAACACTGATGAGCAAAATTAAGGCTTCGGGATGGAGAGGAACTCTATTATACAAAGTAAGTCCTGCAATATGACGATGAAGAGGAGGAGGACAGCTAGAACGTGAAAACACCGTTAAATTAAAACCAAAAAGACGAGGAGAGGATGTGCCGCCATCACAGCTGATTAACAAAAAAATTTCAGGCAGGAATGAACAAGCTAGTGATTAACACGAGTCAGCTGTATGACTGCACCGTTACTCTGCCTGAAAATGTAGCCGCGACCCTTTTAAATGGCTCAAAAACAAACAGCAGCTTCATATATGAGAGGAAACATGTTGACTCCTGATAAACAGCGACTCATTTAATGTCCAAAACCATCACTGCATTGAATTTAATTTAAATATTTCCCTGTTAAGAGTGTCACAATTGATCCAGAATAGTATGGCAACCTCTACTGTGTATGTTTGTAGAGCTTCCAGCGTGCATGAAACAAAACCGGAGTCTGTGATTAATAAACTAATCATCTGCGTTTGTTTTTAGAGGAGGTGGTTGCACCAACTTCACAGTTTCTAGAATTTGAAGTCTCCAAAGAAGGCAGATGCAGGAGAATCAAACAGATTAGAATTGTTAATCCAATAAATTAATTTTGTAAGTTTGTTCTTTCAGCCACACTCTGGTTATGTTTAAGTAAAGGATAAATATGAAAACAGAATACAAATGTAGTCTTGGTCTATGTGATGATTTTAGACTCCTATACAAATCAGTAAAAGTGAAAAATCAACAACTAAACAACCAATTTTGCAGGGAGTAGTGATTTCATACTTTGCAGATCTCTAACATAGAATATAAACCAGCTGCAGAGCAGCTTAGGTCTGCAGCATAAGTTAGCATAAGAAGTAAATCAGCTTTGTAGTACAGAAAAGTCACGGTTAACCCTGGAGTTACCTGGATAAACCCAAACCTGAACCAGAACTTCACAGTTTCTAAGATTTGCTCCTCCAGCAACAGTAACCTCACACGTCACTAAAGGTCTAGTCTGTTGGTAACATGCGCATATGACAAACACTGAGATTTGTTGTTGCACGTGTACACTGATGTTTATTTGTGTTTTTTGTTTTTTTTTACATACCCTGCCCACATTAATGTGCATTAACACAACTGACGTCCAAACCAACAGAACTCCTACTTGTGTTAGAAACATAAGAGCAGAGCGCATGCATGGGCTGAACCCAGGGGGAAAAATCCAGACAAGTTTGGGTCACGTTCTCTTTAGCTCTCTGCTCTTATAACTTTGCCAGGTATCTGAAGAATCCATCCAATTAGCTCTGAAAGTTAAAGACCTGCACACTGCGCTACAATCACCTTCTGATTACATGTACCTGCAAATCTCTCTGTAGCTTTTTGACTAACCCTGTTAACACATACACTGAAACAGAAAACTTCCCTGGCAGAGGTAAGAACTCAGCTCTTGATGCCCACACATAATAACAGCTCACAGTTTGTGAATAGCTCCTGTCTGGAACTATTTCAGATAGTTTTCAGCTCCAGGCTAAAGAACAAGCTGATCTTAATGATACTTGTATATATGTAGGACCTTTAGCTTCAACCATAAATCTGTTTTTGTGTCACATGGTGAACTTGATACTGGTGATACTGGTCAGTATGAAAGCTGTATCTGTATTGAGGTCAGTGCCAACAGTGTTGAAGCATTTAGTGTGAAGGTCATTTTCTTTGACCTTTACATGTGTCTCGTGCTGAATTTTGTCTCAGGTATCAGGCTTCAAACACTCAGCTACAGTTGGTGGTCAGAAGTTTACATACATTTTATGTAGATTTACACAAGCTGGCATGGTCTCTTGGAAGAACTTCTAAACAACTGCAAAGTCCAAGATCATCGGTTCAAAGAATCGTACGCAAGTACAAGTTATTCAGACGTGTCACCACTTTTCCAAGATCTGAAAGGAAACCCCGGGAAAGAGGAAACTGGTTGTGATGTTCAGGATCACTGAACCAAGAAAGAACCTTCTGCTAAAAAAACGACACCTTCAAGCTCAACTGAAATGTGCGACTGCCAACATGGACAAGCCAAATGCCTTCTGGATGAATGTTTTATCGTCAGACGAGGCACAGATTGAGCTGTTTGGCCACAATGACAAGACGCAAGTTTGGAGGAGTAAAGGTGAGGCTTTCAAACCTAAGAACATTGTACCTGCTGTTAAGCATGGTGGTGGTAGCATCATGCTCTCGGGCTGCGTTACTGTCAGGGATACACGTGCACGGCACAAAGTGAATAAAGTAACAGCAATAAATTCAAATTCTTCTGCTCGAGGTGCAACTTGCTAAGGGACATTAAAACAACTGTTAGTAGGGGTGTTTATATTTGATGCTCTGTAGACTTTTGACCCCTGCGTGGATTAAAGAAAATCTCAAATATTGAAGTTCTTGAAGCAGCCAGTTCTTGTTTATGTTATTTAATTATTGCACATGCATACTGAACAATCATTCCACCCTGGTTTAAAATGCGAAATTACCACGACAGACCCATGATGAGTGTATGTAAACTTCTGAGCACAGCTGCATATTAGATAACTGTTCACATGTAATGACCTACATTTTGTAGTCTCCTCTTTTGGTCAGTAGATGGCGCAAGTGAATGTATAAATGCTTTTCCTGGGAGGCAGTGCAGCTGTTTTGTTTTCCTTCTTTTAGAGTTATAGTGGAAGGGAGTCAAGTCCCGGCTCAGTTGTGCGACACGATGCCAAAAAAAGATTTTTTTTCTCTCCAGGACTGTAAGCTGGCGCTGGAAGGACGTTACTCCAACAGTCTGGATAAATATTATAAACAGCCCATCACATGTCACTGAGCCTGTCCTGTGTGTGCTTATGTACCTGCACCTTGTGCCAAATGGGCTTTTTATTGATATTTATCCTCCCTCTAGTCATAAAAAGGTAAACACCATTAATACTCCACTGCTACATCAGCTACATCAATCAGTTTGACCTGCTTTGCTGCAACGCTTTATAGCACAGCTGAGCAAAGGCCTCGTGGAACCATGGGAAAAACAAGCTGCTCTGTCGTGACGGGGATATGACATGTAACTGAGGTATTGAACATCTGAACATCAAAAATCTGCTGCTTTTATGGGCTCTCTGCATCCATAACACTGCAGTGTGTGCTGTGTACAACCTTACCCCACAGTCTTGACCTGTCTCTATCTTACCTTCTTTTTTAAATATGGAGCCTTTGACCGCTGAAAAACAGGTGAACATGTTATATGTACAATAAACTGTAAAACATTAAAAATATGCCACTGACACCATCTTCCATTCCAGCTCTGAATGGGAGGACTGCACAGACACCGACACCTTCACTGGCACCGCGAGGACGGATCGTGATTGTCTGTGGAGTGCCTCTACAGTCCCCATCCTGTCAGCCACTCCCAAACCCGCCCTCTGTGATCCATCACTCAAAGCGCTCGTAGTTCCTGGTTTGTCGTACACGGGGGACCATATCCAGGAGCAGTCTGCAGCACAGGAAAAAAAAAAGAAAAAAACAGGCAAAGAGATAAACCTTTGATCCACTTAATGATACATCTCAGCTCAATAATGCACTTAAATATTAAGGTCACTTTAGGGGATTGGAAAATGGAGATGACAGCAACCTTCAGACTAAATTTTTAGCACATCCTCTTGAGATTGTAACCTTTAAACGTGTCACTTTTTAAATTTTTCATCATTCTCATTTACAAAATATAAATTGTAATGCTTTTTTATTAATCCAGTGACAAAAATGCACAAACTGAAATCGGTTTTCTACACAGAACTAATGCAGTTTAATTACACCAAATTGCTTTATAAGCTTTGGTTTTATGAATACTGACTCTAGATGGAGTTATTCTAATTACATTGTGCTTTTATTATTCCCCCTCCAAAAAAAAAAGAAAAGAAAAAAACACCACAAATTTGTCTCCTACCATCTTCCATACCTCGACAGATATCTTGAAACACCACAGAGTATTTATTTGGGTAGTTAGATTAAACAATTTCCTCACGAAATGTCCAAACTGATGCTGTGCAAACTGATGCTGTGCAACCCACCTCCACCTCAGCTCCCCTGTCCATGCTGTGGATATATTCTGCTGCAATATCAACAATTATCTTTTATTAGGTGTCATGGAGATAAGTCATTTTTTACCAAGTACAAGCCACTTACTTAACTCCATAGGCGAGGATGATGAGACCTATCAGGACACCTATTGTTCCATCCAGGTACCACACCTTGGGTTCGTGCTTGTAGACTTCAGCACTGATGAGGATGGAGAAGCCCATGATCCCCCCCAGCAGTGAGTTGAATCCTGGAAAGAGACGGCAAATGTCAGTCAAAGTTTGCTTTGAGGGTTCAGAGGTCAGCTCTCAGAAACCTGCTAGTGTCAGTGCACCACTTTGTCGCTAAGAAGCAAGTAATGTGACGGATGTTTGAACTGGCTCTGTGTGCCTGTAATCTCATCAATTATAAGGCAACTTTAGGAAACCAAAGGTATCTGACAGATATGTAAGAGTGACAAACGGCATTGTGAACCCAGGATTTTTAAGATTGTTATAGTCACGATTTAATGGTATTACTAGAAAAGCTGAGCAATGTGAGAGCGTTTACAAGTTCTAAAAACCTATGACCTCTGTGCACGCGCACACCTACCATCAGTGACGAGAGCTCGGCTTGTCAGTACTTTGCCGAGCATGAACTTAATTACCGCCAGTATGATGCACATCAAACCGCTGACAATGGACACGCTGAACAGAAAGTCGTCCTGTGAGAAAAAAAAACAGAGCAAGAGTGGGATTCAATCTCATTGTTAAAAGTGCAGCATTGGTTCAAAACACTCATAAATATTGTGTTTTAAATTTGATTGCCTCAAGGTCTTATGACATCCTCCACACTATGCACTTAGCCAACTTAGTCAAAAGTGACCACCATAGGAAATGAATGCGAACCCCCCCACCCCTTGGCCTCTGATCCCCTGAATAGCCCACCGAATGACAAAATAAAGGAACCATTGAACTACCCACTGAACTGAATTTGGTGGCGAAAAATGTTTGTTATGTTAAATTAAGAGCTGTTAAAACAGGCTGTTTTGACCGGGAGGTGGTGGTGCACACAACCGGACAACGTTAGCTGCTAGCATTAGCTGATTACTTAGGACTCCTCATCTGGTCGAAAAAAAACAACGACAACAACAACAAAAAGCTGCCCGCCCACAGACGCAGCAGCAGGCACAAGTCTACCATTGATGCTTTGTAATGTAAAGGTCAGAAACCAATGTCTATGTCCATCCTTTATATACAGTCTATGGCCTTGACGGCTAAGGTTTCCTTTACTACTTAGTGCATCAGCTCATGCAGGGTAATATCCTTATTTATAGACACAACCAGTACTTCACTGTTGACCCAACCCTATCTATTAGACTTTTCATTGAAATTCAAAGGCAAGATCTCTTTTCAATACACCTACAATCACAAGGCAGCACACAGCTCAGGACTGTATCTGCCATCTAGCAAACTTAACCTTCCAATCCCTACAGGTTATTCAGAAAAGCAACATTTCAGCACAACGTCACATTTCCCAAGCTTACCAACACTGTGTACCTAATAACAACTACATCAGTAAGTTTTCACAGTGAACTGATGAATCTAGCTGCTCTGCCTCCCTGTCAAAACAGCACAGACACTATCACTGACAACCCTGACACCCCCACAATCATCACCACCTTCCCTCAGTATCGTTTACCTCCAGTAATGGTCCAAAAATATTCTCCATTGCTCCCTGTAGCTCTTATGTAATTGCTATTCCTGATAAATCTTTTTTTTTTTTTTATTAGTGTGGAGCCACAGATTTGCTGCTCTTTCCTGCTCTATCCATTTGGTTTTCAACAATTTAAAGATGTTGTTGCTTTTTTTTTTTAGGGCCACATCACTAAATGCCTGAGATGTAAATGCACAGAGGATGGCTGGAGGAGGAGAGATGGATTAGAGAAGAGAAAGCGAGCTGCAGAGTACTCAGAGCCTCTGCAGCAACATTAATATTGCACTATGGCCTCAGAGCCATGAAAAGCTACTTTGGCAAGCTCGCAGACATCAAAGAGGAGATGGAAAGAAAACCTCAGCATGCTGCATATACCTGAGTCAAAGCTGTGACTCAGGTTTGAAACTAAAATTTAAATTGTTTATCTACAAAGTATTGAACATTCTTCAGTAACAGGAAACATATTGATACCAGAATTAGCTCATTTTGGTTCATTAGACATCCTCATAAGGTGATGTCCTTGAAAAAGAAATGCTTCTTAATCTGAAGTTTTAACAACAATTGTTAAAGTCTTTCAAAGCAAAAAATAAGCACACTTGATCTGCCCCCAGGCAACTGTACAACTAGCTCCCATGCTCCCTTTATCTGATGAAAATTTGACAAAAAATGTCAACATCTGGGACGAAAATAAGAGCAGACAACATATAGACACACTTCGCATTTGTGTCAAGGAAAGGACACTTCCCCTAACCAGCAGATTTGATTGCCCCTCCCTGAGTCTGGTTCTGCCGGAGGTTTCTTCCTGTTAAAAGGGAGTTTTTCCTTCCCACTGTCGCCAAAGTGCTTGCTCATAGGGCAGGGCTCTAGAGCGCGACCAAGTTGGTCACAAATGCGACATTCACATAAATCAAAATGGAATTTCATTGAGGAGGCAGAAACATCTGGGGAGTAAACAGCAGGTTCAATTCTTCATCACAGATTGTGCTCTCCTTTGTACACGTTTTTAGTAAGGCATAATTAACAGAAAGGCTACACAGATGAAAGGGTTAAAGCTCACAAAACTAACCTCCAAACAGCGAAAGAGAGCAGGTAAAGGGATTCCACACAAAGATGTAAACACAGAGCACGGACCCACCAATGCATCACAATCAGCTTTCTCTTTCTCGGCTTTCTCACCCGACGGCACGTAGACGGACACGCCGTCGGGGCTGAAAGCCGACAGCTCACCCATCATGATGCGTCGGCAGGTCCGTGCTTTGTGTTTACGCCTTTTTTGCACTAGATTCTGAGCTGCAGGTTTTGTCTCTCTCCAACCAAAATTCACTGAACCAGCAGCAAAAGAAGATCCAAACTACGCTTCACATTTGATAAATGTCGTCATTAATTCTCTCTTGCTTTTGCTGTTTTGCTTCCACCACGATACAATCACACTTCATGCACAGCTCTCTCTCTGTGTACTTCAAGAATAGTTTCCCATGTCAAACCTCTGTTTTCTGCATTATTCATTCACTTATTACAGCGCTGTTGGCCGCGGTCTTTTTTTTTTTTTTTACTTAAATGACCTCGGACAAGAAAGCCTAATTTCTGTTGTTCAATACCGAAGAAATTTATACTTTTTAAAATTATGCAAAATTGCAGAATATTTTTAAGGTTATCTGCTATAAAAAGCCAGGCCAGTAAAATTTCCTTCATATTTTTTTGTGTTTTATCCCCAGTTACTTTGACACAAAGGCATCTGCTGTGAT
>VUQR01032150.1:0-16907 GCA_015108515.1 Hemichromis elongatus
AGCCCGGACTGATTTTTTGTCCCAGTTCAGCCCTGACTTCACCCCAAATCTAAAATTTAACACGCATATTATATAGAAATGTGCACCATTAATTCAATTCATTCATTCATTCAAACCACACTTCGTATGTATGTGTGCATGAGCTGTAGCACAGCCAATCAACTTAACCAGATTTAAAAAGAAAATGTGTATATTTTCTAAGTTCACTTGTTTCGTCATGTGTTGAGATAAACGCAGATTTAAAAAACACATGGTCTAATATTTACATTCAGCATGTAATTGCAACATTCTTTTTTTCATTTTTTTAAAGACTCGAAACGACTTGAAATTTAAAGTTTATGACTTGTGACTTGACTTGGACTTTTACACCAGTGACTTGAGACTCGACTCTGACTTGCCTGATATTACTTGAGACTTGACTCGTGACTTGAGGATAAAGACTTGAGACTTACTTGAGACTTGCAAAACAATGACTTGGTCCCACCTCTGCCTATAAGTATGTACAGTCTGTAGTGAGTGTACAAGCTATTTACAGGCTATGAACAGGATATAAATATGAAAAACTATACAGAATATGAAATTTGCAAGTTATAAACAGTTGTAAAATTATAATTACCTTATTGTACAGAATGATAGTCTATACAGCATTACAGTAGTGCAGTTTACATTAGTAAAATATGTGCATAATTTCTACAGAGGTTATGTAAAGTGCTAGTGCTGTGAGTAGTGGTTCAGTCCATGTTGTTATTGTGTGTATGAGGGTACAGACGTCCATTTGTTGTTTTGTCCGTTGTGTGAGTGTTCAGTTATGGGTGTCCATGAGTTAATGTGGGTCCGATGTCAGGAGGCAGAGTTCAGGAGTCTGACAGCTGTAGGGAAGGAGCTGTTCCGGTACCTGGTGGTTTTAGTCCGGAGGCGCCTGTAGCGCCTCCCAGAGGGCAGGAGACTGAAGAGTCTGGGTGACTGGGGTCTTTGATGATTTTCCCAGTCCTTTTCAGACACCGCTTCCTGTAGATGTCATTTATGGCATGAAGCGGTGCGCCGGGGTTCCACTGTAAGGAACAATTACCCCAAAAGACCGCATGAAAGGCAGACGTTGCCAGGCTTGAGTTGTGGGTTGGTAGTCGGGTTTCCTAACTTGACACCTTTTAGCTGCTGAACCAGAAGCTCAGCTGCAGGCGCTGACGATTCTACAGAGCAGAAACAACACCGCCTGCAGTTGAGCTTCTGGTTCACTGGCAGCTGTGTTTTTAGCTTTTAAATAAAAAGGGGAAAGCAAATCAGAAACCATCCTGTTACATAAGTAAAGAAAACAGAGTAAAAAAGATGTGGGTGGGGTGGGGTCGTGGAGGATTAAGCAGCTAATATATTACCTGGACTTGGTGGAGTACATGTGATGCGCTGTGGCTGTGAGATCAGGCTGTGTGATGGCACCATCTTGTGTCTGCTAGGTGAAATGCAACGAGCAGCCCAACAGAGTGGAGATCTACGAGAAAACGGTGGAAGTGCTAGAGCCCGAAGTGACCAAACTCATGAAGTTCATGTACTTCCAGGTAAGATCCTACTTCAAGATTATTAAAAAGAAAAACTAGATCAATGTAAATCTATAGCAAACAGAGACACAGCAGGGTTTTTAAACATTTTTTATGCGTGTGTATTCGTTGTTAATAATACTGTTGATAACCAGTTATTGCTTGTTTGTTTGTTTTTTTTTATCAGAGGAAAGCCATAGAACGCTTCTGTAGCGAAGTGAAGCGTCTGTGCCACGCCGAGAGGAGGAAAGACTTTGTGTCCGAGGCCTATCTGCTCACTCTGGGCAAATTCATCAACATGTTCGCAGTGCTGGACGAACTCAAGAATATGAAGTGTAGCGTCAAGAACGACCACTCTGCCTACAAACGGTAGCGAACACTAAGTGAAGAGATCCAAATGTAAGTTTTTTGGGGTTTTTTTCCCACGCTACCGAGCCGAACTAACTCTCCTCTCGTCTTCTACCTCTAGGGCAGCTCAGTTCTTGAGGAAGATGGCTGATCCCCAGTCCATCCAGGAGTCTCAGAATCTCTCCATGTTTTTAGCTAACCACAACAGGATCACTCAGGTCAGTGCGGGGTTATGCGTGGCTTAAATTCATGTTTTTTTTTTTAGTGCATCTTTGTGAGACCAAACATTTTAATTGGGAGTTTGTTGCAAATACAATTAAATATCCTGATGATAGTACAGCGGGTGAGCTGGGCTGCTCCAGGATGATGACTTGAGCGAATGAATGACTCACAGCTGTGCTGAAGGTGTCACAGAGCTGCTGCTTGAATCTTAGTCAGAGCAGAGGAGCTGTTATGTAATTAGTGTGGCTGTTCTCACCTATAATAAAGCCTTTAACCTGCTGACCCGACAGGAAGTTTCTCATTGAAATTCTGAGGTCTGCTTAATATGATTTAACAGCTGCAGGTGTTACCGCTCAGTGTCCTTGAATCGAGTCCGATCACAGTTCAAAAGGTCCTTCGTGGATTTATTACTTTATTTGTGTCGTGGTCGATGCTTAATCCCACGTAGGCGCAGGGTGCAGCGAGTCCTCCTTTCTTGTGTTGTCGCTGCACTGCTGCTTATCTAAAGGTGACCTGTTGTGGCGTGCCTTTCCCCGTGCAGTGCCTGCATCAACAGTTGGAGGTCATTCCCGGCTACGAGGAGCTTTTGGCAGACATCGTCAACATCTGTGTAGACTATTACGAGAACAAAATGTATTTGACGCCCAGCGAGAAACACATGCTGCTTAAGGTAAGCGCGCGTTTGACGTCGTTATCCGCCGCCTGCTCGCAGCCTTTCGAAACGATCTCTTTTCCGGTGTGTTTTTGCCAATTTGTTTTTGTGCCTTTCTGTTTCTTTTTGACAGGTTATGGGCTTTGGTCTGTACCTGATGGATGGGAATGTGAGTAATATCTATAAACTAGATGCCAAAAAGAGGATCAACCTGAGCAAGATCGACAAGTTCTTCAAAGTAAGGGCTTTTTAGCGTTTTCTTTTTCCCATTACACGCTTTGTTGTGTTTATCCCCGAAGTGAGGCGCTCACTCTTGTTTTTTAGCTGCAAGTGGTGCCGCTGTTTGGAGACATGCAGATCGAGTTGTCACGCTACATTGAGACGAGCGCACACTATGAAGAAAACAAGTCCAAGTAAGCAAACCCATCCAGCGGTGTAATTGACAGAAATCTGGATGTTACTCCTCGTTTTTTTTCTACCGCTACGGCTACAGGCCGAAGTAGAATTCCTCGATGAACAAACTCCCACACACTCCCTCCCAATCCTCTTTTCCCATCTGTGCCCAGGTGGACGTGCACCCAGAGCAGCATCTCTCCGCAGTACAACCTGTGCGAGCAGATGGTGCAGATCAGGGATGACCACATCCGTTTCATCTCCGAGCTGGCGCGCTACAGCAACAGCGAAGTGGTGACCGGCTCGGGCCTGGACAGCCAGAAGTCAGACGAGGAGTACAGGGAGCTGTTCGACCTGGCTCTGAGGGGTCTGCAGCTGCTGTCTAAGTGGAGCACGCACGTCATGGAAGTTGTGAGTAAAGTGTGGGATTGATTGCATCCCTGTGTGGGTAGGGGAAATGCTTTGTGGAGCCGTCAGTGTGAATATGTGTGGGTTTTAGACGTATGATGTGGCGGTTTTTCTTTTCTTTTTCGGTGGGGTTGTGTTTTGCTATTGATTGTTCTGGCTTTGATCTAATTATAGCTCTGCTTTGTTTCAGTACTCATGGAAACTGGTACATCCCACGGACAAATTCTGTAATAAGGATTGTCCAGGCACAGCGGAGGAGTATGAGCGGGCCACACGTTACAACTACACCAGTGAAGAGAAGTTTGCCCTGGTGGAGGTCATTGCCATGATCAAAGGGCTGCAGGTATAAGAGATTATTGAAAACTGATGTTCACTGTCTGAATAGTTTTTTGCACTTCAGCTGAGTGCATGGTATGACACAAGCGTAGTTTTCACTAGTTTCTTTCCAAAAATGCAACTTGCAAAAGTAAAATTAATGCAGTCAAATAAAAAAAAAAAAAACATATTCATCTATGGTCGATTTTTATCACATTAATAGAGAATAACTAAAACATAAAAAACAGGATTGGTACGGGTGCTTGAAATCCTTAAAAATGCTTGGATTTTAATATCTTCTTTACAAGGTTTGAAAAGTGCTTGGATTTCGGATTTGGTGCTGTATTTCATTCATCGCAAATAACTGTCTGATTTAATAGTTTTCTTATTAGATGGTCGCAAAGTCTAAGAGCAAAATTTCCCGGCCTGGGCTGCCTTGCACCTCTGAACTTCAGTCTGTTACAGTGCGTAACCTCCTCACCTGATGAGTGCGCTAACATACCTGGAGGTTGCCGTTTTAATGAGTGTTTGGTGGAAAACGAAAAATACAAATCATGAATAAGACTGCGACCAAATCCACCTGAAAAGATTGCAAGAAGGATTTGCACCTTTTCCCAAATGGGAGGAGTTTGCGTAAGTCCTAGTGAATAATGTTCGAGTATGTGTTCTTTACACATACTAATTTTTAAACGTATTATTATTTTGCTAGCGAGCAAACTCACGGGATAAATGATTGAAATGCACTGAGTGTGATGCAGTACGGCAGCGCTGTTATAGCAGTTAGTTATTGCATGGTGATTTAAGGAATATGCTAACGTTACTTAGCAATAGCAGTAACGCGATCACGTTTAAGGCTTACTTCCCTCGTGCAAAAGCTTTCAACGTTAGCCCAATACATAACTAGCCAACTTAAGGCTTTCTGATTGGCTAAAAATGAGGTTGTCACCAAGTAAATAGAATACTGTTTATATTTTTGTGTATTGCTGCGTCTTTTTCACGTATTAACTTGGTGCCTTTGGCGACACCTTGGGGGGAAATAATGGTAATATGACGGATCCATATGGGCACGAAGAGGAGACACTTTTTTGTGTTACCAAAGTTCCCCAGCTTACATTCAAAATCTGTTTATTGTGAGCACCGACACATTAAACAACTTAAACATTAGAATGGCTTCAAGCTCACATTGAGGCCTGTGAGACAGCAGACACATTTATATGTTTTTGTATATGAATATTTCAGGGAGACGAACAATATATTATAACTGTACATAATAATATCACAGATGATAGAGAAAATAAATAGATTTTAGATACAATGTTACAGTTAGAGAGATTTCATTTATTCAAAACCAACTAAGTTGATTTGTTTAAATTTGCACATCTTAATTTTTAAGGGAGATGTGCATTTTGAGTTTCGACACGATACCCATATAAGGCAACCCTTTTCCATTTGTAGTATTTTTGTGTGGTGGATTTTTCTTTGTTTTGACAAAAGGGGAGCAGAAGCGTTTAAGTCAATCTAGGATGATTTGTTGTAATTTTCACACGGTGAACTGAGGCGAGGCGAAGTGAAACATGCATTCTGTTTTTTTGGTAATGTGCTGGAAAAGCTTGAAAATGGACCTTGAAAGTGCTTAAAAATGCTTGAATTTGTATGAACCCTAAACAAAAATTAAAATGTTGCTGAAGTTGTTTGCTTGGGTGATGCAATAAATGATGTTATGTGTCTCGAAGGTCCTGATGGGACGGATGGAGTCGGTATTTAACCAAGCCATTAGGAATACCATCTACGCAGCTCTGCAGGACTTTGCTCAAATGACCCTTAGAGAACCTCTGCGCCAGGCTGTACGCAAGAAGAAGAACGTTCTCATCAGGTACCCGTGTACAAAACTGATGCGATCACAAATGAGTCAGGTGTTTCTTCTGTTACAGACTGAAACATAAAGTATCCCTTTCATTTTTCTGCAGTGTTCTCCAGGCCATTCGAAAAACTGTCTGTGACTGGGAAGGAGCCAGGGAACCTCCAAACGACCCCTGTCTGAGGGGTGAGAAGGACCCGAAAGGCGGTTTTGATATCAAGGTGCCTCGTAGAGCTGTCGGACCCTCCAGCACACAGGTGAGATGTGAAACGGACCCGGGTGCTTAAGGAATGTTGTTCAGTCTGTACTGAAAGCATTTTCATCCACGTGTGTTATCTTTGAAACTAGTTGGATTTTTTAAAGTTTTAAAGGGGCTTAACTTCTTATTAGCAGTTGCAAGTGAGAGAGTAAATGTGTTATCCTTTAAATTAGAAATGAAGCTTTCTCCCAGATTGCTGCAAATTTGTTGTGAGCTTTTTTTTAATTGAACACATGCTGCAAAATATCCCAAACAAAATCAGACAGCGACAGTCGTTTTTATCAAAGGTTGCAAATGAGTAGTAGTGGTTTGTCACATGTATATATATATTCCACTGTTTAAACATATCAATTGTTTAAATGGAAATGTTTTAATATATCATAAAAAATCTTAGCATATTTTGAATTTAATGGCATCACCAGTGTCAAAAATGGCAGACCGGCTGCCATTGGATGCCCATGATCTTTATCCCCTCGAGTGGCGCTGCGTTAAAAACAGGAATGATTCTGTCATGGAAATCACTGCATGCGCCCAGGAACACTTCCAGAAATGACTGTCTGTGAACACAGTTTCAGCCTGCTAACCGCAGGTTAGAGTGCGATCGTGCACAAGAACGCAGCACGATCCAGAAACATATTCTCTGGGCCAAAGTTCATTCAGAATCACTCAAACAAAGTTTTGTGGCCAGATTAAAAAGTTTTTCATTCTTTTTTTGGAAAACGCACACACCGTGTCCTCTGGACTAAAGAGGAGAGAGATGCTCGGTTCCTGCATTGCTCTTTCATCTGTTTGTATGGTGGTGCATTAGTGCCTGTGGAAGTGGCTCCTATTTGCACTTGTATGCTGGCTTCATTTTTCACCCAGGTTGCTGCTTGGTAATAAGGAGGTAATAAGGAGGTTTTCGCTTCTTGTATTTTAACCTTTGTCTTTCTGCTCCGCAGCTGTACATGGTACGCACCATGCTGGAATCCCTAATAGCAGACAAGAGCGGATCCAAGAAGACTCTGCGGAGCAGCCTTGACGGACCCATAGTCACAGCCATAGAAGACTTCCACAAGCAGTCCTTCTTCTTCACACATTTGCTCAACTTTAGTGGTGAGCTGAAATTCTGAAAGTTCAAACAGACCAAGTTTTCAAAGGAAAAACCAGAAGAGAAGTGAATGAATACTCCACAACATCAGCTTATCAACAGCTTTTCCTTTTGCTTCCTTCATGAGGCAACGAGAGAGCAATGAGAGCAAACGATTCTAATGCTTGCCGATATTTTTCCTGCCGCTCCTTTCCTTCTTCCTGCCACTGTCCTGTCGTGTAGAGGCCCTGCAGCAGTGCTGTGACCTGTCCCAGCTCTGGTTCAGAGAATTCTTCCTGGAGCTGACCATGGGCCGCAGAATCCAGTTCCCCATTGAGATGTCCATGCCGTGGATCCTCACCGACCACATCCTGGAGACCAAGGAGCCTTCCATGATGGAGTAAGAAGAAGATCGGTTAAACACTCTGTGTTTATGAATTTAAAATCAAGAGCAGTATTTTAACTCCTGCTATCTCTTCTCAGGTATGTGCTGTACCCTCTAGACTTGTATAATGACAGTGGCTACTACGCTCTCACCAAGTTCAAGAAACAGTTCCTTTATGATGAAATCGAGGCTGAGGTAAGGTCTAATAGCCACCATTAAAAATATTCTCATTTTAAATTTAAAGGGATCAATCTAATAACCGTCGTCTTTGCTTTGTTCTTAGGTAAACCTCTGCTTTGATCAGTTTGTCTACAAGCTAGCAGATCAGATATTTGCCTACTACAAAGCAATGGCTGGAAGGTAAAAAAAAATGTAGTAAAGTATTTTAGAGTTATTAGCAGATATTTTAGCGTCATTTGCAGACTTTTACAAACTAATATGCCATGTGTTCTGCAGTGTCCTCCTAGACAAGCGCTTCAGAGCTGAGTGCAAAAATTACGGCGTCATCATCCCGTACCCTCCGTCAAACCGCTACGAGACGCTGCTCAAACAGAGACACGTGCAGGTAGCCGAAACATGAAAACACGCGCTCGGGGTCATCTGCTGTGTCGGTATTTATCTAACCCCCAATCTGGCTGTCGCACCGTAATTTTCATTCATTCCTATCGTCTCACGCAGCTGTTGGGTCGCTCAATCGACCTGAACCGTCTGATAACCCAGAGGATCTCTGCAGCAATGTACAAGTCCCTGGACCACGCCATCAGCCGCTTCGAGAGCGAGGATCTTACTTCTATAGTGGTGAGCTCAAACATCGAGCAAACGAGTGAAAATTAGCAAATTTATTTTTGCGTCCTATGCGCGTCATCTCTCTCACACTGTATGTCTGGACAGGAGTTGGAATGGCTGCTGGAAGTTAACAGGCTAACCCACCGCCTCCTGTCCAAGCACATGACGCTGGACAGCTTTGACGCCATGTTCCGCGAGGCTAACCACAACGTCTCCGCCCCCTACGGACGAATCACTCTCCATGTCTTCTGGGAACTCAACTTTGATTTCCTCCCCAACTACTGCTACAACGGGTCCACGAACCGGTCAGTTTGCAGGAGTATATTTTATTTGGTGCTTTTTACCTTTCGTGTGTTTCCTTCACCGTATTTCATCTCCCTCTGTTCAGCTTTGTACGGACAGCTATTCCCTTCACCCAGGAGCCTCAAAGAGACAAGCCAGCCAACGTACAGCCTTACTACCTGTATGGGTCTAAGGTGTGGTACCATCTGCGATATTATAAAGACTTGTAATTTTGTGCGTAAAGGAAACTTCCTCTTGCTCCAGAATCACATTGTGTCTGTTTCTTCTTTCCCTCTCAGCCTCTCAACATTGCATACTCCCACATATACAGCTCCTACAGAAACTTTGTTGGCCCGCCTCACTTCAAGACCATCTGCCACCTCCTTGGTTACCAAGGCATCGCCGTGGTGATGGAGGAGCTGCTTAAGATTGTCAAGAGCCTGGTATTTATCTTCATTTTCCATCCTGAAAAGCGTGCTGTCCTCCCCCTCAGTGTGCTGGATCCTCACAGTTATTATTCTCCTTCCTTTTTGTGCCCTCTCTTCCCCTCGCCTGCTGTGAACTATCCATCTTCTCTGTCACTTTACAGTTACAGGGCACCATACTGCAGTATGTAAAAACCCTGATAGAAGTCATGCCCAAGATCTGCCGCCTACCGCGCCACGAGTACGGCTCCCCAGGTGAGTTTATAATCCCTAAAATTACAATGAATGGAGCACACATGGAGTTGCATTAACATTTACTCATGAGCTGTTTTTGCTGAAATATAACTCTTTATTTGACTTCGGGTAAGTTAAATTAAATACTAAATTGACTGCATATCGGTTGTTGCTTTGACCAACATCACCTAATTTGAACTGTACCTGACTGATTGCTGTGGAATTTGGTACCAGAAGCTTTACCACAATTTCACTTGAAATATATCTGCAAAATTAATACCATTATCATCAACCTGTGTACCAAGCTTGTGTTTATATGGAGAATATGATAAACACTCTGCTTGGTGTGAGATTTTTATCATCGCAGATCAATTTGCTTGAAAACCACAGCGTCAGAAAAACCTCCCACGTAGGGCTAATGCCCTCACACTACCTTAGTGCACTTACACTACTGTGCAAAAGTCTCGTATGAACCCTCATGTTTTTTCGACGCTTTAATTTATTAGCGTTCTTGAGCAATTGTTCTGCACGCTCTTTGAGGATCTCTCAGAGTTTTGCTTTGAACGTTGGACATGTTTTGTTTGTTTTTTGGGCCATTTTCAAGAATATAAAAGGCGCAAAACAGAGAGCTTAGCAAAGAACCAATTTCAAGCTGTATCTTTAAGTGCTTTGTTACCAGCTGCCTGTCACAAAAAGGCAAAAAGACACTTTCATAGCTGAATCTGTGAAAGTTGCCAAAGAAAACAGTTTGACAGGCATAAAATAGTATTTCTGCACCAATTAATGGATTCCTGAAGAGCTCTTATGCAAAAACTTGGACTATCTTGACATGGTGTGTGCTTAAAAAAAAAATTAGGAAACTAGAAAAGTGGAGGACAAGCAAAATGTTCTTAAGAAATGAGGAAAAAAAATCCAGCAAAGACGTGACACTGGAGCTGGAGATGCACCTGAGCCATCTACTGGTGTTGAAGAATAAAAGTGGTCAAATCAAAATTTGGCTTTCAAACTTGTCAGAGTTCTATAAACTGTGTTTTTGCCTCACATAGTAAATTTTCATTTATGTTTTTACATGTTTCAGTTAATCAGTGCACTTATTTTCCTTTTTTTTCTTGCAAAATCTAAAGAAACAATGCACGCAACAAAGCTTTTGCACAGAACAAATATGAAACAAAAGTGCTGTAACAACCATGCACCAACCACACATAGCTGGTTATAGGTAATGCAGATATTTGATTTATTCGATGTGTAGTGCAGCAGTTTTATTCACGTTCCTTCAGGTTCAGATATCCGTCGCTCACTATTGGAGCAAGTCGTGCACAGACTGCCTCTCTGGCTTCAGTCAGATCTTGGAAACATTCAACAGTACTGGAATAAGATTCAGTCATAACTTGGAGGAAACAGTGCAGCACTCGATAACAACATACGGACCACTACAAAATACAGTTAGGATACCAGAAGTGGCACTACCATGAGCTGGATGACTGAAAACCTACACAGACACATACAATGGTGTGAAAAAGTATTTTCCCCTATTCTGAATTCCTATTTTTTTCAATATTGTACAAAAAATATGAAGTCAGAACCACACCACTCTAGCTCTACAATATCCCATTACAGTACAAAACATCCTCTACCTGCCTAATTCTTTTACATCTTTGTGCACTCTGTGACCTGCCTTAATGCATTTCGGCCAGAGCTGTGTTGCAGATTAGAGGCAGTCAGATGGAATATCCCTATGAGCAGGGCTTAGTAATCTGTAGATTACTGATGTTCTGTACCCTGAGTACTGTACCTGGCTTACTGCCTCTGATCTCACTGACAGCAGTTAAGGATCCTCTTGTCCCTTCATTCGAGGCCCTGGTGCTTGGGCCAAATGTGGGTCAGAGAGGCCATGCAGGCCCACTGACATCACAGCATTTCATCCTGCTAGCGATAGATTATCAACGACATAATGACACATTAGCAGGCGCTTGCTTGCTAGGATGTAGGAGAGTATAGATTTTATCAGCGTATATTTAAAAGTGCAGATGATGGAGCGCTGTATCACACCTGTCTTTTCCTCTGCCTTTCCAGGCATTCTGGAGTTTTTCCACCACCAGCTTAAGGATATCATTGAGTATGCTGAGCTAAAGACGGATGTCTTCCAGAGCTTAAGGGAGGTGGGAAATGCCATCCTCTTCTGCCTGCTCATCGAGCAAGCTCTGGTAGGAATTTTCTCTTTACAAGTGTCAAAATCCCATAATGCTTTAATGTGATTATTGCACACCCTTCAGTCTGCCCCCCCCCCTCCCCTTTTTTTTCCTACTGCTGCTCTCTCAAAGATTCCTCTGATAGCTCTGCCTGTGGTCTCCGAGCACGCTCAGTAAACAGGACCACTGAGATGAAGTTCTCTTGACTGCCTTGTTTTAATGTGGGTGACCAATAAACCTGGGTGCCTGAAGGTTTCCACCATGTTTGCGGTGTTGATTCGCTCGCTAAGTCAAACACCACGGTCAGAAGCCATCAGGCTCCCAGTCCACACGCCCCAAAGTGTGTTTAATCTTTGATTGTGTGTGAGTTTTTTTTCTTTTTTTCTCTGAAATACAATTCTATTTTTCATTACACGCTGGCAACTACAACAGGTGGTAAGGATTTAGGTCTTGCTGTTGGCTTCCTGAAAATGACACCACGACCAAATATGTTTGCTCTTTTATCTCTTGTTTGTTTGGGCTGCTGATTTTCCCCGTTGTTTCTATTTTTTTTTTCTCTGTTAGTTTGGCACACACACACGCCGTTTACCTTCAATTAGCCATGGAAGCAAAAGCACTCGTTTTTAAATAAAGAAGGAGGTGAAGCTAAAAGAGTGTGTGAAGAGTGCACATAAGAAAAATGGAACAATTCATCTTGACCCAAATTTAGGTCACTTTGTTGCTTCTGCTTCACCTCTCCGGCACGTTTCATGATATTTAACTTGTAAGCTTTCAAAAAATTTGCAGAAAATCAGTGAGGCAGACGATCAAGCTGCACTGATCACGGGAAATGTTTTTTTGAGTTGCCGAGTTTAGCACATTCCTGTGCTAAACTCGGCACTTTTGCCTCCATGACGGTCTTTTTCTTCTTGTAATGCCTGAGTAACAGAACGCTGCCCGGATCTCACTCTTTAGTTTTTTGTTTTACCATTTCTGTCTGGTTGCACTTGCTCGTGCGTCTACTAAAAGCATAGTTGTGCGTTGTCTGTCTCTTAAGTGTGTGTGCGTTCGAGTGCATGTTGCATGGCTTTTTCTTCTTTTTCTTTTTCTTTTTTTTAGCCGAGGTCTGGAGGTGCTGCTTCTCTGCTCTTTGTTTGATTTCTACCTTGTCGTCTTGACAAACAGTCACCACGACAACCGCCCCTTAATCTTTAATGGCAAAACCCCCAGCACACTGAGCCACGTGACATTTTCAATTCATTAAGATGTTTGTAAACTTGACCTTGAGCCGCTAAACCCGACTAGATGGGATTTTCTGCTTAAAGCGTTACAAATTATAATCCTTTTAAAATTGGCCTGTCATCATTGCTTGATAATCGTAGCATCATTATCCGCACAGCCAAACTCTAATTCAGTTATCTTATCTCCCCACTCTCCCTAAGCCTGACATTGTGTTGACAAATCTGTCGGCATAGACATTTGGTTCAGAGCTCATGTTGGGCATTCAAAAATATGTCTTTAAAAAACTAAATCTAAGAAGTTCAGCGAAAACCCGCCTCATGGCTGTCTGCATGCTTTGTAAGGGCGTCCGTAGAGCATGATAGCGGGCGACTTCCTGGATTAAAATGAGCCGTTTGTCTGTGTTGTGCTTAAATCTCAGTCCCAGGAGGAAGTGTGTGACCTGCTTCACGCCGCTCCCTTCCAGAACATTCTTCCCAGAGTCTACATCAAAGGTATACGGCGGGGTTTGGAAGCACACGCGTGGAAATGACATTACTTGCAGTTTGAAGTTTGGGAATTTCCGAGAAGCACTTTCCTTTTGAAATACGTCAGCAACTGTTGGTGTTTTGTGTGCCGCACAGAGGGAGAGCGTCTGGAGGTGAGGATGAAGCGGCTGGAGGCGAAGTACGCCCCTCTCCACCTCGTGCCTCTAATCGAGAGGCTGGGAACCCCGCAAGTGAGTTCAACACCCCCCTCTGACAGACATGGAAGCAGACCTGAAAGGACATATTTATATTTATGCCTTTTTTTAAAAAAAAATTGTATATAAAAAGTGGTGGCGGTGCATTATATATGACAGGAACTATATTTTGGTAGCCATTTTTTTCCTTTTGTAGACAAAGTCTTGCGGTTTAATTGTGCGACCCCCTCCTCCTATGTGTTTCATTGTTAACTATTTATTGATTATAAATAAATAAATTCAAGGGAATTTGCAGAATTTTCATAGCTGCTCTTTAGAAAAAAATTCTCTTTAAGCTGCCACTCTTCTCCACAATTTTCTAAATTCTCTAAAGACGTTTGGGTCTTTTTTGAAGGGAAAGTTTCTCTCCTCTCTCCTAACGTTATCCTTTAAGCCGACTGACTTACACTAGAAGCCTGCAGATTTTCCGAGAAGGGAAAAAAAAAAAAAAAAGGCAGAGTAATCAGCTTTAAGCTTCTAGCAGCAAGCAACAGATAAGAAGTGAGCGGTGTGATTTCTCTCTTGATATTTTCACCCTTAAGCGTTCTGCCCGTTTCCTGTTTTTTACCAGCAAATTGCCATTGCGCGGGAGGGGGACCTGCTGACCAAAGAGCGCCTGTGCTGTGGCCTTTCCATGTTCGAGGTCATCCTAACGCGAATCCGCAGCTTCCTGCAGGACCCGGTGTGGCGCGGGCCTCCACCCACCAATGGCGTGATGCATGTCGACGAGTGTATGGAGTTCCACCGCCTGTGGAGCGCCATGCAGTTTGTCTACTGCATCCCCGTGGGCACGCACGAGTTCACGGCAGAGTAAGTGACGCCTGGCAGAGCAAAGAAAGAAAGTCTTTGGTGCTTTGGGGGGAAAACTCGGAGCAAATGCACAGCAGTAACAGAGCGGCAGTAGAGAGGTTGTTAAAGGGAAGTCTGCAGTAAACTAACGGTAGATTCTAATCTGTGGTCCTCGGCTGCTTTATGGTGTATGAAAATTAAATTCCCCACAGCGATGTGTTGATGTCTTCTGATGGCTGTTGATGTGTTGTTTTCTTAAGCTAAATTTGGCCCGCTTTGTCCATTATGGTGCAAATGTTGATATGAAAGGTCCAGGAGTATTTTTTGCTTCTAATAAAAAGACGAATCTGAAGAAAATCCAAAGAGGAGGAAAAGTTTTGGGGAAACTTTTTCAATACACACTTTGTGAATTCTTTAGTTTCTTCCACTTAATTCATTTTTTTTTTATATATATCTGCTACCCGTCCTTTACATCACCCTCCTTGAGTAAGAGAGATGAAAATAAATAAGTTGAAGGGGGCGGGTTGTGTATATGTGGCAGCAGTTTGGACCCAGACGGAGGATTTTTCCATGGCGCGTTGCTCCCTTGTGTCGCCAGAGCAGCTGGAAACACTATAGCGCTGTTGCATCAGAGTTGCATCACTGTTTTGCAGACTTGTCACATCTCGAGAGTTGTGCATCACATAATGAAAGCGCACCCCTCCGCCCCCTCCCCGTGTTGTTTGCGCTCGTCCTTACAGGCAGTGCTTTGGGGACGGGCTGAACTGGGCCGGCTGCGCCATCATCGTGCTGCTGGGACAGCAGCGTCGCTTCGACCTCTTCGACTTCTGCTACCACCTGCTCAAAGTCCAAAGGCAGGACGGCAAGGACGAGATCATCAAAAATGTGGTGGGTACACGTTATCTGCTACGTGTCCCCAACTTTGCCTCGTTGCTTAAGCCTTGCAATTATAAGACCAAAATAAATAAAAAATACATCCCTTCTTTTTCTACTATCTTCCGTAGCCCCTGAAGAAGATGGCGGACCGCATCAGGAAGTACCAGATCCTCAACAATGAGATATTTGCCATCCTGAACAAGTACATGAAGGCAGTGGAGACGGACAGTTCCACTGTGGAGCATGTTCGCTGTTTCCAGCCTCCTATACACCAATCCCTGGCTACCACTTGCTGAAAAAGACCTTTGACAAATTGTACACACAGACACACACTTACACAAGTGAAGACACATTCCCCTTAGCTGTGATGCTAATTTCTGCCTCTTACTGCTCTTTGTGAGGTGTAAGGTACCACAATAGCTCCCCATTGGCTGTAAGAATCCACAGACACGTCTCCTCAAACTGTTCCTCTATTTAAAACGAGTGAGCGTCTTTGGGTTCTTACGAGAAGCGGAGCAGCCCAGAGGCGGAAGTGTATATTCACGTCTCTTCTTTTTATTTTCCCGTCTGCGTGGCTCCCACTCAAGACTCATGCATGCCTTCTCTTACTCCTTCAGTTGCTTACCTGTTCGCTGGACCACTGACACGAATGCCAAAAGAGACAAAAGCGAGATTATCTGATTTAAAGAAATGCGACACGAAACGGCGCAAAAATAACAAATTTTCCAAATTATAAATATATATAAATATATTTAGAAGTGTATTTAAGTCCAACATGGTGCTCTTTCGTGATCCTACGTCTCCTAACAGCAACGCGTGTCCTCTTGTAAGACCCGAACCTGTTTGTCGTGACGCATCTGTATGATAATCTAGCCACTGTCCACGATACGAGGCGTGTGTCGTGGCGCGTTTATATACTTTTCATTCCTCTCACACATGGCCTGCTTTTCAGAGGGACGGCGGTTCGCTGCGTCCCTGATTTGGGTTTAGTTCACCTGGTTTTTCGTCGGGCTCCTGATGCGCTTTTATTCGGTACCAGCTCCACTGTAAATTTCACCGTTGAACAAAGTGAAGTGTTGAGTGTCGTAATTGTTCTTTGTTTTTAATTATTAATATTTTTAATTTAACCATCCTTTGCATACTTGCCTCTCTTCTATTGACTGGAAAACCTCATCTGTAGTTTTTTTATTTTTTTTATTTTGCCCCTCCTTCTCCTCCTCTTTTGTCTGCTGGAAAGAGTTTTATATTCTGTATATGAATACAGTGATATTATTTACAGTTTACAAAAAGACACACAGTCATCTGAGTACATGTGTTTGCTTTTTCAAGAGTTAAAAAGGAACAAAAAGATTAAAAAAAAAAAGAAGTAATAAACTAAAACGTCAGTTATGATTCAAGGGCAGTTTCTGAAATATAGTCAGTATTTACTATTGTGGGACTCTTTGCTTTAGATTTAGCAGTGTTATCAAAATATGCAAAAAAATGTATCCCTGTTTTTTGTTTTTTTTTTCATAAAAGACAAATGATTACGAAGTAACCCTCCTCAAAGCAGCCTTCTTTTTTCTGCTCCGTTTTGAATGAAGACGGTTTCTTTTGTAACTCCGGCGTCTTTTTAGCGTATTTATTCAAGTCTGACTTGCGGTTCGTTTAAAGGTTGATCTGGTCAACGTGAAGGGGTACCGGCGCGTCATCTCGAAACCTTAGCATGGCAAATGTAATTTATTGTCATCAATGGCTCCATTTGTGACATGAGGCTTTGTTTATGATATTGTTGTACAAGTGACCATGTTTTGAAGTACAAAAAAAAAAAAACGTGGAGAAAAAGAATATAAAATGTACAACAATGTTCCTGAAAAGGATTTGAAATTATGTTGTATTTCCATGAAATAAAAAATGTTTAACTGAAAAAAAAAAAAAAAAGAAAGAAGTAGTTGTATTTAGCATGT
>VUQR01032150.1:23504-36670 GCA_015108515.1 Hemichromis elongatus
CTTCTAATATTATTTTTTTTTTTTTTTTTTTTTTTGGTTGTGTGTGTAAATAGTCCAAACCCAAAGATACACTGTTATTAATTTATTAATGTTATTAGGAAGTTTAGTTTGAAAAACTGTGGCCTGCAATTCAGCTTTAAAGAAATCCTCTTTAATGGCCTCTGTGTGACCACTGATATATGATTTTATATATTTGTTGATACTTCTGTCAAATGTTACAGCGGACTGGGTGTTTTATGAATGTAAACTCAAGATGTCGATTTTAAGACAACATTCCTGTGTCCTTTTTTTTGTGTATGTTTGTTTTTAAGTAAAAGCAACGATGTGGCAGGTGTGAAAGAGGAGCATTTAGCTGCTGTGAGAGCGCTTGAAGAGGCGCACACCAACTCCCTGAGCAAGATGGGAGAAACTGTCACGGAGCTGGAAAGGTGAGCGCTGGAGCGTCTGTGGTCCTTGGATGTGTCTCTTGAAAAGCCAGTTTGATTTGTGCTCGCTTTAAACGTAGAATTCTGCCATCTTCACGGGATGCTCGTTTTAATTTTCAGTACCACAGAGGCTTTAAAGGAAGCAAAGGGAAGGCAGGGAGAGCTAGAACTTGACATTAAGGAGGTGATGCTCACAGGGTTTCAACAGGAGGAGATCAAGAGAGTCAGGGAGTGGTTAAAAGAGCAGCAGGAGATACAGTTAGCTGGAGTGAGAGCCAGCCAGCAGATTTTGAGGTATCCTCGAAAAAATATTAATATATATATAGATATATTTTGGTTAAAATAATTGTGGCTGTTCTACCTTTCTCTTTGACTTTGTAGAATGTTGCTGGAGGTGCAGGCTTGCCTCGCACAAAAAGACGATGAGATGAAGGCCGCGGAGGCGAGCCACGCTGTTCAGATCAGTCAACTACAACAGGAGCTACAGCTGCAGAAAAAGGAGAAAGAAGACGCACTGGGACAACTGGGGGAACAGAGAGGTCAGAGTGTAGCTCAGCTCGAAAAAGAGAGGGAAAAAGCCCAGAAACTGCTGGAGGAAATCAGTGGGGAAAAGGAAGAAATGATGTCACAGCTCCAACAAGAAAGAGAGGAGAAGGTTAAAATTCAGATAGCCCATCAGGAGGAGAAGGAAGCATATGAGGGTGAAAGGAAAGACCACCAGCGGCTAAGGACAGAGGTGATCAGACTACAGACTGAGCTCGAGAGATTAAATGAGGAAAGGGAAGGTCTGTTGTCTCAGGTCGAGCTCAGAGACCAGTCTAAGGTGGATCTTGAAAATCAACTTAGCACGGCAGAGCAGGCCAGAAATCTGCTCGAGTCTCGCCTGGATGAGGTTGAGCAAGAAAGCGAGAGCTTCCAGGCCCAATTAGGCCTCGCAGAGGAGAAAACACAAGCTCTGCAGCGCGAGTTGGACAAGGTACGACAAAACAGACGAGCTCTGAGGGAGCAGGTAGAAATAGTGACTCAGGAGAAGGTTACACTGCAGTGGGAGTTGGAGGAGCAGCGGCAGGAACTCCAAAGCCAAATAACTGAAGCGCAAGAGAAGAGGTGAGAGAGGCTGATTTTTGTCTTTCCTCTGGAGGTTTCTGCTGTTAAAATTTGTGCATTTTTAACTCGCCGTGCATTTTCTTTTAAGCTCTTCAAGTGCAGAGACCGAGCACTGGAAAAAACAATATGAGGAGCTGTTTGCCAAAGTCAAGCCCTTCCAGGTCTGTGATTTCTTTATATGACAACTCATAGAAACCCACATGCGTTTTCATTAAAGCTGCACTAATTAGTATTTTTATATTAATAATAGCAAACATCCTCCTCTTTTAATTGACTGGGTGCGTGCACATTACATGAATCCTACCTGGAAAATAAAACTGCAGACGGTTCTCACCCACCTCTGCTGTTCAGGCCATCGTTTAGTTGTGTCTTCCAGCTCAATCAACGCCTTCACTCCTCCTACACACTTTCTTTGGAGTGCCAGAGTTCTAATAATCCCACTTTACTCTTTTCACCCAGCATCAAATGACTCACAGACACAGTTAGTGAAGAAGGTGATTGGGGGGAAAAAAAGTGGAGTTTTTTTTTAGTGGTGAATTGAGTAGTACGTGCACAGTGCTTTTCTAGTCTTACTGAATGCTCAAAGTGCTTTTAAGCAACTGAAAAGGCAAGAGCTTTTTGTTTTTTTTAAGTAGAAGTTGGTGAAGATTTGACGAGTGGAGAGATTTGTATTCATCAAGTGCTCAAATTGAAATGAATGTTGAAGTGAACACACAGTTATCACATTAATAGTTGAATTAAATACACAAGTTAAAACCCTCTTAATGTTTGTGTGTGTGTGTTTGTGTGTGTGCGCGCATCTGCAGGAACAGCTCAATGCATTTGCAGCAGAGCGAAATGCTCTACTTAATGAGAACGGGGCAAACCAGGAGGAATTAAACAAACTGGCTGACGCTTACGCTCGCCTCTTGGGGCACCAGAACCAGAGGCAGAAGATCAAACACGTGGTGAAGCTGAAGGATGAAAACATCTCCCTAAAACAGGTGAAATGTGACGCAGAATCGCCTGCCTTCCCAAACGCCACTCTACACTGCACCCTCCCCACCTTCTTTTTATTTATTTGTTTATTTTCCCTTCTTTTCGTGTGTAGGAGGTATCTAAGCTTCGCTCCCAGGTGAGCCGGCTGAAAACTGATCTGGAGCAAGCCAAGTCACACAAACGAGGTGCTCCTCGCCGCAGGTTTGACCCCAGCAAAGCTTTCCAACACGATAAGGAGAACAGGCAAACTGAAACATCTGAGCCGCTTAAAGACGGTAAGCACTCTACTTTCATCTGGCCAGAACCTTGAAGAAATGACGAGATGAAATAAGAATTGAATTTTTGTGGATGAGTGCTTTCTTTTTTTTTAAGTGTTTTTAAAACTCTGATTCTTTGTTTTGTTAGGAAACCATTATGGACTTTAGGCTTTAGGACTCTGCTAGCAGCGCTGCCAAGAGACTTTTCTGAGATCCAGTATCTGTGGGTTATGAAAGTGTAAACAGATTTTACAGCCTTTTGTTTTAATAGATTGTTTTTAGTGTGTACATTTTGTGTTTGAAACAGACATTTTTTTTTTACAGAAACTGTAAAATTAATGAGGTAAAAGATGGAATAAAGATGCTAACAATCGGAGATCAAAAGTGTAACTGGCTTAAAATGTAAAGTGCATTTTGCTAACTGCATTTAATCTTTTTATTTACTCTGAGGGTTTTAGTAATTATCTCATGGGGAAAAACTCTTAATAAATCGTTCTTCGTCTGTAAATAAAGACAAATTTTAATACTCTTCTTGCACGCAGTTCTTGAGATTTATTCACATGTTAAGTGTAGAAATGCTTTTTCTTTTTCTCTCTTATTTGGATCAGTTTGGCCATGTCTATCCTCAGCCAGAAGAGAGCACTCTAGGACTGTAGCCACAGGTTGGAGTACAGCGAAGGGCTACCGCAGCATGTTTCAGCTGCACTATATATGAGCGAACAAAAAAAAAACAAAACACAAATTCACATCTTTGCAGAGAAGAGCCTTGGGTTATGGGTCAGGAAGCTTTATTTCCTTCAGTTGATAAGACATAGCCAGCAAGTATCAGGCCAGAAATTGACTCCGGGACCTTTTTACAGGCTATGAGTGGTGCTCGTTGTGAAGTGGCGAGTCAGTCGCAGTAGCCCTCCAGGTGGTAAATGCTGCACGGCTTGTGGCAGCACTGCTCCACGATCCCTCTCTTCACTTTGGGCTCGTCGCGGCCCGACAAAGCCCTCCACAGTCGCTGCTCCTGTCTGGCCCTTTTAGACAGGAACCCTTTGAAGTGGAGAAAGTTTCCACAGCCCTGTGTTAAGTCCTGACGCTGCTGTGCAAATCTCCAGTTCCGCAAAATACCATTTACTGTTCACACTTTAATGGAGACTTAATGGCTAGTTAATCTGATCTCCCCAATCCATTTAGTCTTGTTAGTCTGTACTTCAAGAGGAGATATGATGGAGCGCTAACGGAGGCATATCATAGCTTACACCCCTAATGTTAACGTCGAAACATCAATAGAGCTTTTGGTGCGAAAGATTCCAAAAAAAATTTCTAGAATATAACATAATGAGTAATTTAGGGTTTTCACAATTTTCATCAACTGGTTTTGTCACAACATAGATGTTAAAAGCTACAAACCACGAGCCTGGCCACACCACTGAACTCAAAGGAGCCTGGAGTTAGGCTTTGCACACTAATGATGACTCAATACATTGATATAGTTCTATAAAGTTTTCAGCATGTTGTCCCTAAACATTTTTCTTCCAGCTAGCATCCAATTTGGCATTTTCATTAGACGGAGTCTGAACTTTGAACACTGTGTTCAGAGACTAGACACACAAAGCGCGACTGGGGTCTTGGGGTGATGTCACGCTGTTCCTTTCTGAACTCCCGCCATCAAGGGGACAATTAGAGCTTATTTTACACCAGTCAAACAAAAAAGAGGGCAGAGCAGCGGTCTTACCGAGCAGATGTTCCACATCCCGCTTGTGGGTCCGGCTCGGATTGTAGAAAAAGCCCCTTTCTCCACATACAAAGTAGAGGGCGTCCACCAGGTGGGAACCACACAGATGCTTGAGGGGGACCGAAGACCCCCCTGGATAGGAGAGCATCAGCAGTAACAGCATGGACACCGCCCACGATACCCTGGCCATACGAGGGAGACCGCTTGAACAAAGGACAAAAAGAGACAAACAGTTAAAAACTATTCAGATTTTTGTGTTGGGTTTCAAAGAAAAGCACCGAATCCAGTTATCAACACATAACGCCTCATAAAGTGATGTTGAATCCCAATCAGATGTTTCCAGGCATTCAGGCCATTTTCTGTTAACAACCTCTTGTGAGATTCTACCTAATAGCTGCAAAGACGAGCCACACGGCAGCACCCCAACTCGAAATTTGGGAAGGAGGGAGAGGGAAATAAAAAGCAAATATGACATTCTTCCATGGAAATGCCATTTTTAAAGGAGGTCTGTGGAGAAGTTGTCGTATTCTCCAAATTTTCAGTGTTTGAAAAAAGGGTATCATTCCAAATGTTACATCTTGATGGCACAGTTGGTCTTCACTCTCGTTTTCACACGGCGATGCCACATATGCTGATAATCTTTTTCTAAATAGAAAATCATCCCTAAAAATGTAATGTTTTTGTGATGTTCTACATTTCATAGGTGTATATATATATATATTTTTTTTTCCTTTAGTTTTTTTAGGTTTCAGTCACCCAAAGTTGAGCCTAATGTTATTTCTGCACAGCCTCTGCTGAAGTAGATTGAAAATTGATTTTGTTCTCAGTCCGTTTGCTTTACTTTTATCCCCAGTTGAGCCAGATTTTATGATGGCCCCATCAAAGCTAGAAAGAATATGCCCCAGAATCACCAATGTGGATACTGTCAGTGTATCCTCAAGGTCAGCCTGCACCGTGCTGTCCAGCTTAGCAGTTACAGTGCTCAGGAGTGGAGATGATTTGTCCAGTATTACAGAAGTGATATTAGTTAAATCCCATTTGTGATGGATATTCTTGCACGTTTGAAGTTCAGCTTCTGTTTCAAGGTGAAAAACATATTTAGCAGTCATTTAGTAACTATATGGACCTTTTGTGGACATCATATAATGTACTGCAGATTATTGGATTGAAAATAAATCATTTTAACAGTGTCTTTAACAATGCACCTGTGCCAGACATTACAGCATTGGCAGAGCACTCTATCGGGTCCGCCACTCCTCTATCCCTCTTGGCGTTGTGCCAGGCTCCTTGGCACAGTAGATGGGTTGAATTATAGATTCTGCCCACACTTTATTTTCATCCTGGTTATTATACACATAAATTTTAACAGTGGAAATCTTGAGGGAATACAGAGAAACTTGCTTACCTGTGTTTGAGGCCCGAGTGCAGCAGAGCAGCTTGTGGTTAAAGATGAAAAGGGCCTTGGCCTATACGGCTATACTGGTAGAGAACATCTCTACTTGGCTACCTTTCCCCTTTATAACTCTCCACCTGGCTTTTGTCAGCCTCAGCGGAAAACCCTATGGTCCTCTCAGTAACACCCTGACCTGTAAGCATGCTGATCTGCTCTTCAGTCGCACTACGTCATTTAACTGAGTGTGGACCTGCAATAACGGGATATAGTTGAGAAGGCAGACATCCAGCGATGCCCAACTCAACCCCCGCTGTGTGTTGTCCTGGCTTGCTCTGGTAACAGGATGACAGACAAACACCATATGTCATGTTCTGATGACTCCCACGTTTGCCAGTGACGACTGGTGGTGTTTTTAGGTACTGTCACATATGACCAACGTGTGTGTCATTCAAGTCCAAGTTACAGATGTGTACATGAAACTCCATATGGATGTTTATTATTATTTAGTCATGAAAAAAGTTACATCATATTATATCATGTCTTTATCCCTATAGCACAATGTAAAAGACACAAATTTTTTAGACATTGCTTAAAAGCTTCAAGTGATTTGTCTGTGTATATATACACTGACTAGAAATTTAAATGTATGACATTTATAATATTAATAATAATAAATATGATCTAAATAACAAAATACTCAAATCAAATTTTGTACAAATTTAATTTATGAAACTAATTATTATTTAGAAATGTGGTCACATTGTGGGTTGTGCAGCAGCTTGCTGACATTAAATAACTTACACTAAGCAAATGCTGTAGATGATCTGTTTTAAAAGGACACTAGAAATACTTGCAAAGAGCTCAGATGTTTATAAGATGATCGCTAAAAGCACGAACCTGATTATTACAGTACCAGCTATGGTTACGATTTCTAGGTTGAGGAGGGAATCTGGCACCATGTCACAAACTTTACTGCTTGGACCCATGAGAAGACAAGTACGTCTCATAATGTAAAATCATGTTGAGCATTCACTAGGTGCAACGAGTAAATATACTCACCATTAGTTCTGTTAATCTAGTTACAATTCATGGTAGTTACATTCTTATATTGCTTTTCTGTTCTATCACTGGGAATGAGCCATGTGGGCTGGAAAGCTTCTCTTTTTTCTTACATTACTTATCTTGCTGTTAATCTAACATTTAAAGTGCTGTTTTCCAGTTCTATTCAAGAATTAGCACATGCTTTTTTTCTTGAGCGTATGACTTATGGTGTAGCTGGGGACTCTGCCAGCTTCAAAGCAAGTCGATTGCATAAGCGGTGCGGGACTTTAACAAGCATCTGGAAATGGAGGAACGATCTAAAAAAAGGTCTACAATTCTTCAACGATATAGTTTCATGTTTATATTTAATACATTTTTTATTTAACAATTAAATAAAAAAAAAGGGGGGGGGCTATAAAACACATTTGTTTTAATTGAGTATTTACAGATGTACCATTTTATTGTCATTTAATATGACCAACTTTATTCTTCAATACAGCCTGAATGTTTTTAGGGAAAGGTTATAATTTCTTGAAGTAGTCTTTGGGAATCGTTCTCCAGGCTTCTTGAAGGATATTCAAAGCTCTTCTTTAGATGTCGGCTCTCTTTCGTTCCGTTTTCTGTCAAGATGAACCCACGCCGCTTCAATTATGGTGACGTCCAGACTCTGGGGCGGCCAATCCGTTACTGAGAGTGTTGGCATTGCTGAGTTTTAGGACTCGCTTTGCCTACTTTACATGTTACCTTTGGTATTTTAAAGAAATGTGAACAATTTATGTGTTTTTTTATAATAGGCTGCTAGCAACAAAGTGCCTAAATGTACAACTTAAAATGGGATTTATGAATAAAAGATACCTGGTAGCACTTCCGAAATTGTCTCATCGACATGTCTTGCCTTGTTAAAAGGAGTAAATATTATAAACAACAATATCTGTGCAATTTTTGGTAACATTGTTACTTATTAAAGCCTTTTGTAACAGTTCTTTTTCAGTTCCAGAGACAGGTACATTATGTTTCCAGCTCTAATGGGCCATGGGCATTTATGTTCATGTTATTAATGCTATAGTCCAAAAGCATACACAAACATAACAAATACACATACAGCAGTGACAACCGAAGCAGAATTTGTCCTCTATTAACATTTCTCCATAGATCAATCCCGCAAAAGATGCTTAATCATGTTATTTAATGTGCACTGATTTCTCATTCGACTCAAGAGAGCATCCATAAGTCTTAGCATTTCTTCTCTTTGTAAATCTAATTGATTCACATTAGGTAAATCTGATGCTGGCAATTAGTTTTCATCCTGAAAGTACATGTGTTCAATCAAAGATTTCGTTTTTTCTTTGGTTATTTTTATTTAAAAAGGAGTTCTATGCTGCTTTTCCCTTATGGATAACAGAAGGAGCCAGAGCTCCTTACGGAAATTATAAAAACAGAAATGATCTCTTATTAGCTATTGTACTGTCAAACAAAGGAAAAAGTAAGATTAAGAACTGTTTGCATGGTAGAAATGTTATAATTTAATTTACTTTCGCACAAACACAGTTTATGGTCACATTTGACCGCTGATTCGTATGGCCTCTCGGTATACTTGTGTTTTAATAGAAACAAGCAAGACAGCTGCAGCCTGGAAATTCCTCTACATGTTTTTCACCAACTGCCAGAGACTAATTAACCCAAAAGTTCAACTTGTTGTTCATTTATTTTCCGCAAGGGGAATGAAAGCTTTTTCTAATGAGCAGACAGAAAAAAATCTTGTCGGTTTTTACCATTTTGAATATGTAATTACAGTTTTTTTTCAGGGCTGACATGATCTAATATTCTTTTAATCAGTAAAAGAACCTCACATTAAGGGCTCTGTGTGTTAACATGCCTTTTGGGGACCTCAGAAATAATTTGAAACAGATTCCGACAAAAGAGATGTTATAACTAAATGACATTAAAGAAGGGAGGGTCTTTTGAGGAATGCTTAAACAGTGGGTTAGGAGGGAAGCTATACAGCACCTTAGCTCTGTGAATTGAGAAGGTGTTAAATGCAGAACCAGGAAAGGTCCAACTTTGCCGTGCTTTGAAACTCGTTCCTTGAGGGATCAGAGCAAAGCGGCAAGAGCCGCGAACAACAGACACATCCTTTCCTCCCCGATCGCATGGCTGCTTCAAACATGCACATCAAACAGCTGAGAACTAGCAGACGCCCTAGACATGCAGAGACAGACAAAAGTTGGGTGGAAAGTCGGCTGGGTCCCTAAGGTGGGAGTTACGTAACTCCTCTTCTCTTCTACTGTGTTTGAGGAGATAAAAGGGGAGTGAGGAGTTCAGGCTAGTGAGATGTTGCTAATCTGCTCTGATAGGGAGCCTTTTTACTCCCATAATTATCCCAGACTTTCTGAGGATAGAAACTGAAGAGACTTAGAACATTAAAAAATCGTTGACTGACACAGCAGACAACAGAAACAGCTTGGATCATTATATTTTTATGTGAGATTTTGAACCATAGAAGGCAGAAGTAATGAGAGAGATTTCCATAAGTCAACCCTGAGAAGCAGATACTGATGCAAAGCCTTTCGCGAGTATTCATCTGTGCTTTAATGGAGCAAATCTTTGAATATTGAGCGACTTCTATTTAAAACGACTCCAGGTCAAATAAGGAAAACATCAAAGAAGTGTCCAAAAAAAAAAAAAGTTGAGAATTTCTTGTTTTTGAATGTTTGCCAAGGGCAAAGAGTTTGGATTCTGCCAGGTCAAAAGCCCCTGTCATATCCAAACATTGTGTCATGCATGTGTGTGCAGACACACAAAAGACAGACTGGACACGTCCTCCTGTTCCAGACACTGCCCTCCATGTGTGTCACGGCCTGCTGGCTCAGATCCATGACAGAACGCCACAGAGTTTCAAAAATCGTTGGTCAGTGTGTGTGTGTCTATACTGTGAGTGAGAGTGTGAGGGCTGCCCTGGTGCCTGAACTCTCATGTCGTGCCGCTGACAGTTGCTAATGCAGTACTAACCTCTGTCATGACCTACTTTGCTATGCCACCTTTGTCCAGATCCTTACATTACACACACTCAAGCACACACTCACGCGGAATATTAAAAAATACAAAAAGAAATGAATCCCCTTACAATTCCAAAGACATTCCTCAAAAACTATACTTGTGCACACACAGACGTTTGAGCCGATTAGAATTAGGAGCTGACAGCATGGGCTGGGGGGGACCGAGCTTGGTAAGAGCACGGTTTGACAGCTGAGAAAATGACTACATGTTATAAATGTGACAAGCCCCCAAGAGAGAGGTGATGCAGGACAGAATGATGGCCAGTTTGATTTTCAGCCCAGAAAATAGATATCTATTTAAACCCTCATGTGACTGGCCTTTTCAAGTTGAGCTCAGCGCAAGACAAGAGAATTTCATTTAGGAGTGCCATTTTACTACCTTTTGGTTTGATGGATTGATATGGGAGCCCCTGCTTCTTCTCTGAAGGGATTTCTTTCTCCACTCATCAAATCTGAGGGGAAAAGGATGTTGTGACTTTTTGAATTGTGACCCTCCCAAATGGGTATTATACCCTTCAATGCGCCAATAAGAGGTAGCATCTATGTGAAATGTGCTCCATCGCTCACATTTCTCAACAAAACAGAGGGGTCACTTCAGCTAGAGATTGGCGGTGTGCAGTTTTCATCTTGTTGGTGCTGAAAACATTCGGAACCAGTTTTGGGGTCCCATCTGTCTTATGTCTATGGCCATGTTGGTGTCAGGATAATGACAGCATCCTAACACGCCAATTTATTTTATTATTGTGTCATGCAAAAAGCCAAATGTCCCAAAGAGGCCTACAAGACAGCGCCAAGACACCAGAGCTAAAGCATGGAAACATGGACTTAGAATTAGAAATGATCCAACATGATGTTCTCCAAGCTTTAGAAACATTAATATCAGCACAGAGACAATGCCAACATGCTGATGTCAGTTAGGGGTTTGCTAGACTATGTAGACCAAAATACATTTTAAAGATCTCGCAGAATTTGAGTGTTATACTGTAAAAGGTAGAGTGGGGCCACTGAGTGCTGAGGTGCTGAACAAGTTCCTAATGCTCTGCTGCAGAGCTCCAAATTTCCTCTGTTATTAATATCTGCACAAAAATTGTGGACTGGGGCCTTTGTGGCATGGGTCTCCATGGCCCAGCAGCTCCTGTAGATGTAATGTGTAGGTTTTCCAGTGTTGAGAAACACTAAGATGCAAAAACAACCTGTTGCTAAAAGTGTGCAGTGGTATGCTGCTTCTGACGTTGTTCCATATGCAGTGGTCACCACCGGTCACATTTTTGGTCTCTGTGTATGTGCCGTCGGGTGAACGGGGGGCTTTGTGTTTCAACTTTTTGCAGGATCTGCTTACCTGCTCTTTAATTGTTTGCCGTTTTAGCTTTTTGATGGTTGTTGAAATGGTTTTGTGAGCTTTTAGCTGAGATTCTGACGTTTCTGTGGATAGCACACGTCCATATTTAAAGAACTGCTCCGGCGGTACATCCTGTTAAACCAGCTGTTCGCCCTCTCACCCCAGTACTGGTGGCATTATGATTCAACAGGTTAAAAGACAATAACGCCATGATGTGTGAGAATACAGTGGAATTGCAAGGGTTTTTTTTGTTTGTTTAATTTTTTTTTTAGTTATTTTTGCCCCCTTTATTTAAAAAAAAAAGTGCAATGGTAAACAGAACAGACAGGACAGGAGGGAAAGAAACACACTCATATAGATATAGTCTTCACTTTACTCATATTAAGTAGAAAAAAATAGTAGCACAAATAACTTTACACTATTTTAGACTTTCATGCATGAGAAAGCAAACTTAAAGTGGTCCAGACACAAACATTTGTGTAGCCAACTAACTACATTATACATGCAGAATGAGACTAATTCTTAAATAAACTTGTTTCCTATTTAGAAACAAACTGCAAACAAAGCAGCTAATGAGTGCACTCTCCAACCGCAGCATTGCCATACACCACAGTTTAAGTAGCATCATATAGCTAGCCACAGCTAAAGTAGCATCATATAGCTAGCCACATTTGGATCTCAGACTCTGCTACCTTTCTTTTTGTTCATTCAGCATTTGTCTGTCTTTAGCAGTTTAGCTTGCTGATTAGCTCAAAGATAATGCGCACACTGTAGCAATGTGTAGTGTCATCATAACCAATGTCAAAAATACAGGGAACATCCTGTAAGGTGGCTCCTCTTGTTTGCGCTACTCTTTAGCTTAGCGTCTGCAAGAGAGAACAAGGAGAAATCCCCATAAAGCCTTCACAGAACCTCTGTCAGAATCAAACATAAAAGTCTGCATCAAATTTCATTGTATTCTATTAAACAGCGGTTGAGTTGTTTTGAAGCAAAGCCACGAATTTAAAGTAAGAAGATCAACAAAAGTCAGTAGAGTCCATCGTGTGGGACTAACTAAAATTCATTGGAGTCTGTTGAATCTTTAGAATGACCAAGTTTAGAGCTAGTATGTAGCTGAGAGTAATATCACATTGCGGAGTAAACTACATGGAGGAATAGCTTTTTGATTATAGCCATGTTGTGCACAGCTTCTACAAATGGTTAAGAGCGTGTATGTGTGTGCGTGTGTGTCTGCATGTTTGCACAAATCGATACGGTTGGTATCACCCCCCTGAGTCTGTCTCCCCCTGCTCATAGAGATAAAGCTGAGAGAGCAGACCTCCAGCCAGACGTATGAGTGGGATTAACAACAGGCGCTTATTTGGGAGAAGAAAAGAGGCAAAATCTAAAGATATAAGGATTTCAACACTTTTCATTATTTTGTAGAGACTGTGTACAGCAGGTACTGTCAAGGAAAAGGTCAAAATCAATCAATCCAATGTTCTCTGTCAACCTGCCTCAAATTGCATATTGACCCATTGTAACAGTCTCCAAACCGGTGGATTAGTATGTGTTGACAACTTTAATGCTAGAGTGGAGCTTTTCTGCAAGAGTATCCAAGTGCCGTTATTGGGTATCCCGTGGAGTTTGAGTTGACATTACTAAGCCAGAGTTGTTCATTTCACTCCTTTCTGCGCTATCTCTTCCTTTAAAACTTTCTCTCACATATGTGACTGAGAGAGATAGGGAGGGAGAGAGGGAGCTAGAGAGGTGGTTGCTTACATAGCAGAATGCCAAACATGTCCGCGTTTGTGTGTATGTATATCTGACACTTGAGAGTTATCTCGATCTGTTACTGTCTGCTTTCT
>VUQR01032150.1:36699-58743 GCA_015108515.1 Hemichromis elongatus
GTCTGCTTTCTGCAGGAGCTGTCAGTGCAACACACACACACACACACACACACACACACACACACACACATATATATATATATATAGATATGTGTAGCAACGCTGAATCGTTGGCATCCACCGGGTTCACATATAGCATGTTGAACAGGAAGTACTAGCTTTGATATGTTGATGAGAACCTTTTATGTTGTGTGTTTGTGTCTCAGAGAGAATGCGTGTGTGTGTCTGTGCATGTGTTTTACTCTTTTGCTCAAGAGCAGGAGGGAGATGCTTCAGATGTGTTGTCCTTTCATTCCGGAGTCCTCCTTTGAGGTAAGAGGATCCCATGGAAACTTAACATTTCATTGTGGCTTGCCGCTGATAAAGATTGAATTATCTGTGTTCTCCTTAAATCCCCATTCAATTTTTTTTTAACAGGGATGAAAGATTTTGTCTGCAGTGCCCTGGGAGCTGTGTACCCCGCTGTTTGGTAATATCTGAAATTAATTCCTCCACCCGTCCCAGTTGTGCCTAAACAATTCAAGGGCAGTGTTAGATCCTCAAATTGAGAATTTACTGAAAGGCCTTTGTACCACCGCCAGTGATAGCGTTTTTGTTAAGGATAATTCCATTTATCATTACTGTGTCCTACCACAAACTGGTTTGTATTACCCAAACAACAAATTATATGTGACGCTCAATCACAAGGGTTGTTACTCATTAATGGAAGTTGTTTTTTTCCCCTTCTTAAAGCCGGTGTTAAAGAAGAAGAAAGAAAGCAGATAATTCTTTGAAGTGGAAGCAGAGGTCTCTACAAAGAAGAATTTTAAGAAACAGAAGGCAGGGTGGGAATGGAGAAAGGTGAAGCAGAAGACTCTGTTTTCGGTTTTGTTGAAACCACACAAGCATACTTAATTCTATCCAGGCAGGGGTTGCTCATAAATTCAACACTATCTGGACCTTAGTTTTTCATCCGCTCAATAGTTCCACTATACACACATGCACAAGCACGATCACCTTTCTTGGCCTTTGCCCTGGCTCAGAAGATGGTTGCCTTGAGATGTGAGCCGTTCTGAATGCAGATTCTGCACGCTGGACGGCAAATATAATAAAATATAGACATTGCTAATAGAGTCTGGCAGTTATGCCTTTGGATGAGGTTAAAGGGCTTCATTTTTAACTCAGCACTACATTTGAAGGGTCTCTGGTGATTAAACCAAGAGTTAATTGTACGAATTTCAAGAAGCAGAACTTTTCAGCCAATGCCAACATGAAATGATCATTTTACCTATGGTTACATTTACAAAAAGAAGAACCAAAAACATGAAAACAGAAAGAGTGTTTGATCTCCAGTTGAGCTGTAGAGCAATTTTAGTTTCAAATATTTACTTTTTCCTCCTATTTTTGTCTTATGCATGCACATAAATATACAGTTGAATTCAGATGAAAAGTACACCAAGTGGTTTCACACTATTGCACCGCAGCTGCACAGTAATGTGAAAAACCAAGCCAAAGAGCAAAGTGACAAAGAAAATAAAAAGTGTGATTCAATTTTAAGAGAAATTGGCTTTGGAAATGTTTCACGAGGAAAGAAATGCACTGAAGTACAGTAAAACGTCACAGAACACCTTAAATTCGGCCACTTTAGTTACTTTTTATTTATGTAATTTTAAACACATTTTGTGGCTACGTGATTAAACGATAAAAACACGTTACCAGTGTAAAGTAACAAAAATGATATAGCAGGCCTGTTTGTAATAGTTTTAATCGCTGAACAAGGTTAGAACCTATATTTAGGATCATATTTCTTCAACTTTTAGTTACATTTTTGTTTTTCTGTTTTGTTTTCACCTAAAATGCATCGTTCTTTAATTGCAGCTTTTTATTGGGTGAACATGCTGCAAATCTATAGTATAATATACAAGCTAATTAAGTAACTTTCTTCATCGGTGAGGTGTCGGCAGTTGTAGCCTTGGTGGAAAAGTGGCTGAGACTTTCTTCCACAGAGATAGGGTGACATCTGGATAGAGCTGGGAGTAGACCTGCTGAAAGGAGCCAGTCTGGATAAGATGCCTCCTGGGTTCCTCCCTATGGAGGTTTACCAGGCAAGTCCAACTTGGAAGAGACCTCAGGGTATAATAATAATGATAATAATGTATACTTTATTGATCCCCGTGGGGAAATTACTTCTCTGCATTTGACCCATTCACTCTGTGAAGCAGTGGGCAGCCACTAAGCAGGCGCACCGGGGAGCAGTGTGTAGGGACGGTACCTTGCTCAGGGGTACCTCAGGGTAGCTGTTCAGTGGATTCGAACCCCCAAACTTCTGATCATGGGGAGACCACTCTACCTACTGAGCTATTCCTGCCCTATCCTATTCCCTATTCTGTATCCCCAGAAGCTGCTGGAGAGATTATATATCTTATCTGGCTTGGGAACGCCCTGGGCTTCCTCCAGGAGGAGCTGGAAATTGCTGCTGGGGAGAAGGACATCTGCAATACCCTGCTTAGCCTACTTCCACTGCAAGACAATTTTAGATAAGCAGAAGATAATGGATGATTGATGGCTGCACAATTAGCTAGCAACAGGTCTGTAAACTAAGACTGGTTAACTTCAAAGAAATGTGCTACTTTGTGGAAATAATTCGACAATACAATGTTACATACACTGTCATAGAATTCCCTCTGCGTGATTGACAAGGCCAAAAACCAATGCTAAATCTAACTGAACCTTACACTGCACTTCTTTAAAGCAGTCAAGATTGTCTACTAAAAATAAAGAGAGTTTCAGAAACACTTTTGAAAATCTGAGTGAGCAATAATGCAATAATTATTTAAGCCCAGAATTTGACTTTGACCAGTCCATCGGTTCTAGTACTCCAAATCCCCTTTTTTTGGTCAAAGAGTCTCTGCCAAGCTTTCAAATTAGCTTGGGGTCATTGCCTTTTTAAACCTGCATTTAATCCATTTACTTCAGAATGTTCATAGTTTTTATGGAGAGAATTTCTAGGTGTAGCCAAGTGTCAGAGGCTTGCACTTCAGTAGTCTCAGAATCTCATCTCTGCTTTTCGCAGATGATGTGGTTCAGTTGGCTTCACCAGGCGGTGAATTCCAGTTTCACTCGAGTGGTTTGCAGGTGAGTGTGAAGCGACAGGAATGAGAATCACCACCTCCAAGTCGGAGGCCATGGTCTTCAGCTGAAAAGGGTGAAGTGAAGTAAGAACAAGATCACGGATACAAGCAAGCATCTATGCACCTCCTGGGCATATCCCACTGAACGGAGGCCCTGAGCAGACCCAGGACAAGCTGGAGAGATTATATCTCTTTGCTGCCCTGGGAATGCCTCGGTATTCCCTCAGAAGAGCTGGAAGAGGTGGCTAGGGAGAGGGAGGTCCATAGCCTGTTGGGCTTCTCTATTTAGGCTGACCCGGCCCTGGATAAGTGGAAGAAGATGGATGGATGGAGGGGTCGGATTGGTGGTTCAGAAGGGATTCCAACATTTTTCGTGGATCCAGGACGTTTTTGTAGACCTTCTTCTTCATGAATACTATCGATTTCCCCTAATGTGTCCATTCTGTTTCTATAATAACTGTACCATAATGGAATCTTGCCTCGTTTTCACTGTGTTTGCAAACCATCTAACATTCTCCTGCTTTTCTGTGGACATAAACACAATATTGCTGACTGAAGAGCTGAAATTTGTACTTGTCTGTCCAGAGTACCTTCTTCCAGTTATCTACAGCTAAGTGTTTGTGATCAGCTTTCATATTCTGCCTTATCCTTGGCACATTTTGTGAGTACCAGTCTCGGCGATTGACTCCAAAGCATGACCACACTCTGAGAACACTTTTAGTCTCGCCCTGATTGTCTCAGAGATCATCCATCATCACAAAGTGCTTTATTGCAAACTCTTTCCTTCTCTACATTGACATGTGTATATATATATATATATATATATATATATATATATATATATGGATTTGAAATATAAACTGTAAAAAATATGTAAATATTCTTTGATAAGGAACAACTTTCAGGTGCACATAGTCATTACATGTATTGTTATTTCCTAATTTAACTCTGCCAAAGGTTTGTAGAAAAAAATGTATGTAATATGTTTTGTTTTTTATTTTTTTTGTCAGTTTTATGTGATTAAATGTTCAGAGTAATTCAGATTTAACATCTTCTGCTTCATTAGATGTAAATAAAGCAAAGAGTCTGAAAGGCAAGAGAGGTAAAAAAGACTAAATATTAGTCCTCACACTAACAACTGAAGACTGGAAAGCGATTTGAATAGAAAGTTACACTTCTCCAATTTAGGCATTATGACATGCAAAAATAATAACGCAAACAGCACTGATAATTTATTATGGCAACCTTGCCATATTGGCAATCCTTCTAATAGAACCACTATGATTTATTGCTGAAACTCCCCACAATAGAGACTGTAATGGGCTTTATTCATATTTTTATTTTATGAAACACGATGAAAGGGGTCATGGTGGCCATTAAGCGGATTAATGGTATGTGTTGGGTAAAGAAGATGCTATAAAGCCTTAAAAGTTAATGCTGTCATCTGCAGACTGCTGTCTTGATGGAGTGGGAGGGGCTACATGCAGCTAATAGACATAATTCAGCCAGGTAATGTTGGATCACTGGGGGACAAGATGGATATCACTTGGCAATGTTATAGGGTGTGTCGTAGTGTGCCGGCACATTTACGCAGGTTATTTATGCTCCATAATGAAGAGCATAATGAAAATTGGACACAACTATAAATATGAGTAGGGAAAGCGTAAATGTGGAGGGATAATCATTGATGCAATTAAGATGTCGTACACATGCAGTGTGAGCCTGGCCTCCCCTGACTTTCTCCTCTTCCTTTCACCAAGGCTGTATTTTACCCTGAAACATCACATTTAATCCGACTGGGGATGTCAGCATAAATCCCCTGGACTCACACAAGGCGGCTGGCATTTTAAATATGTTAATGCCAAAGCAATAAAGTCTTTGCTTAATCTATGGCTGAGGTTATTGACAACTATTATTAGATTGTTAGTGGTATTTCTTTGTCTTAATTGGTGTGTGGATATGCCTTTGTGGACACTGTGCTTGCTGTGTGTTAAGTCCCAACCAATCCACTAACGCCTTTGTGCATTCATTTTGAAATGAAATAATGGATATTGCATTAAAGTGCCAAGTCACAGCTTTAATTTAGTAAGCTTGCATCAATATTGAAATACTATGTGTGAAATAAAGACCTTTTACACTCATATAGACCTAACTGCAAATGTTCAAAAGTAAGTAGACAGAGTATGACAGAGTATGTGTCAGTTAAAGCACTGGCACGTTCCTGCTCAGGGGTTTTGCAGTCTGGCTGGTATTTTTTTTATTAAGATGCAACTGTTTTTGTTTTGTAATTTGCCATTTCAATGTCAGGTTCCAAAACATAATTTAAAGCAAACAAGCACACATATTCAATGCCAGAATTCACGAAACAGAGAAAGCCAGATACATTAGCTTTCATAAATAGAGAAAAATAAACTGATATAGTTTAGGGATCCAGTTCTATTGACTAAATAAAAAAAAATAAAAAAATCAGGAACTGGTATTTTGGTATTAATCGATTATTTTGTAATTATAACACCAATGTGTCCAGTTACTTTTGAACTTTACTTACTTTGAATAGGTTTGTTAAACAGGCTATAGGACTGCATACCATATTTGCCACTTTAATGCAGCTTTGTTGTTTTATTTAGGAGTAAATGCACTGAGACACGGACTCTGAACAACAGAATGTGAAACTGTGCAAAAACGTACAGCCTGGTTTGTATATGTGGGTGTATGAAAGGGAAAAAAAACTGCCTGCACATTTTGGTTTTCTGTCAGAACTGTCAGTTTAAGATGGAGGAAGTGAGGGAGGAAGCGTGGAAGGAGGGGGAAGTAGAGTGAGAAGATACAGGAGGAGAGCGATGGAGACAGATGAGAATGGGAGCCCAGGAGCTGAAGTGACCCCGCTGACCAGATGCTGATAAACTGCCATTACTGAGCACTCTGTCAGCTCTGCCTCTCATATGTCACTGTCATCCTGATGCATTTCACCTTTTCCCTCTCCTCTTCTTATTTGTCTTTCTCCGCTTGTTTCCTTTTTTTGAACCCTTATTACTTATTCACGACTACATATTTATGTTGGGAAGCATCATTCGTCTCTTCAAGTCTTTTTTACCCCATTTTAAAATCCCAGTGAAGAGCTATTTACTTACCTTTGGTTCTGTTCTTCAGATGCATTGCCTTACATTCAATGTGTCACAGCAGGCATGTTCAGCTTGCGGGAAATGACTCAGCTCTAGCCATTATTTTGACTGACTCAGACAGGCAGTAGAAAGAAGCAGAGGCTTATCTCTGAATGAATATCTCCTCTCTTTTTAAGAACCAGAGTGGTTGCTATGTGTCAACCAATATTTTCTTCTGTGTTCATATAAGAGACAAGTTTCACTGGAGTTTTGGCTTTGAACAAATACATGTTACGGGTGGTTGTTGTTAAGATATCCAGAAATAGGTGCTGTTTATGAGAAATCCTTTAAATCGTACCCATGACTCTGCTTCTGGCATTAGAATAGTGACTGGACTAGGTTGTCCTGCATATACAGTGCTTTTTAACTGTGGGTCAAATCCCTTAAAGCAGCACAGCCTAGCTCTTATACAGTTTTTCTAACACTGATGAGTAACACCTTATAGGCACCTAAATCAAGGCATGAACCTCCCATGTTTAATCTACAAGAAGTGTCAAAGATAACACAGTTTGACAGGCACAAAATAGTATTTTTGCACCAACAAGGTGATTCCCAAAGATTACACTTTTAGTGGAACCCCCCCCCCCCACAAACACACACACCTTGGCTTAATGTGTAGTGTGTCCTTCAAAGGTCTGCAGAAAAATGGACAAGTGAAGGACAAAAGAAGGAAAAGATGCAACAAAGAATCCTTAAAACAGGGATCGTGTTAAAATGTATTCAATTATATTCAATTATGATCGCAAAACAAGTGCCATCAGATTTTGAGCCACCATGTAATGTCATCTGAAAAGCATCTGATGTATATATATGTATATATATATATATATATATATATATATATATATATATATATGTGTGTGTGTGTGTGTGTGTGTATATGTATATATACACACAGACACACACATATATACATATATATATGTATATATATATATACATATATATATGTATAATATATGTATATATATATATAGCCAAGTCCTGCCTGATTGGGAGGTAACGTCAGATTCCGATCGAGTCTGAACAAAACAAAAAAAACAAAAACTCAAAACATTTGATAAAACACAGATTCTACCACACTTATTAACTGCAAAACAAACGACTTGCTAGCATTTAGTCTGTTGGCAAGAACTGCATTAATCCAACACAACATCACTGAGTAAATGTTCCTAATCCTCACATGTGGGAGGAACTTATGTACGGACTGCAAGTTAAGAAAACACCAGCAATATGAAAAACGCTGCAAAAGCACACAAAACACAATGGAAATAGGAAATAGGAAAAGGAAATAAAAAACAAAACAAAAAGAGAAATAGGAAAAAAACATATTTCCAAAAGCACAAGGGAAGTGTTTCTGGGGAAACACTAAGCTGACAGACCAGTTGCAGGAACCAAAATATGCTAAGAATTGTGCTGGGTGTTCAGCAAAGAAGTCGACGAGCTATCAGTTTTGTAAGAGAGTTAAGTGTATTAGCCAAAAATCCGTCACCAGTATTATATTAATCATGAGATTAAAACACACTTACCTAGCACGTTTTGGTTCCTGCAACTGGTCCGTCGGCCTAGTGTCTCCCCAGAAACACTTCCTTTGTGCTTTTAGAAATCAGTTTTACTTTTGACCTTATTGGCATTTGCAGTGTTTTGGACTCTAGAAAAATATCTTTAGCAGGAGAAGAAATAAACCATATATTTAAAAAAAGTATACAAAATTAATAATAGTGCATGTAACATTGTATCAGCAGGTGTCCAAAAACAAAGACAATTTAAATGTGTTTGTTTATCAGGTTACTGACTTATACGGTCATCTAAAGTTCAATGTAACATGGGCATAGTGTGACTTTATCCCTCCCATCCATACATTCACTTATCCTTTTTCAGGGTCGCAGGGGGGCTGGAGGGCTGTCACTTTAAATATAAGAAAATAATAAAGCTATAAAACAAATGTGAGACAAACTTTTTCTTTTCATCTCATTTCTTTTGTTCATGGTATAAATATCTATTGTGACCAAAGGAGGATGGCACTAAAAATAGAAAAAGCTTTGTCCTTGCCTGGTAGTAGAGGCTGGTCAGAACTCCTCAGGTTAATCTGTCTAATAGCAGCCATTCTCACTGTCACAACCGAGTAAAGTGGTCACTTTCCTGTTTCAGATAACTTTTCCCTGTCTGAGTGAAGACCAGTTTGACTTTAAAAGTATGGGTTGTTTTGTCCTTCACCCCGCCCTGCCTTTTGTCACAGATCTTTTATGCATCAGGTCTGTCTTAGACTTCAGATGGTGTTCTACATTTTGTTGTAATAGGAAAAAGTACTACAAGGGTCCTCACAAAGATAGAAGTAGAACAATTTGTGTGTGCGGTGAAAATTGAGCCACACAGACATTGATTTGTGTTTGGTGGAACAGATCAAATTGTCCCCTCATGCCTTCACCTACTTTCCCATGCCGGGTGGTGTATGTGTGTGTTTTGAGGATTATGTGTGTAAGCGAGCGTGTGCGCAAGCAACATGGCATCCCGATTCCTGGGCCAAAACCTGTCATTTTGTGCCTGTCACATTGTGTTAAGTGTAGCTCATACTGCTTCCTTAATTCCCCGCATTCCCTTGTCGCCTCCAACACTCATAAACAGCATCTCTCAAAATGGCATCCGATTCATTACACCCCACCCCACACAAAGACGAGAGAATACAAACCCACACACATACAGCAGTTTCTGGTACATTACCAAATCTGAAGCTTAATTTCCTTTCCAACCAGCCTGACTTTTAATGTTTCATTTTGCTGCTACGTACCCAGGCTGCAGCATTTTCTGTTTGGTGGATGCTTACAGAAAACACTTTAAAATATTAAAGTGGACATATTTCTTCTGTTGGCAATCCTATTTAAGATTATTAACTTGAAAGTATTATTCGTCATTGATATTGAGCTATAGTACATAATAGTACATAGAGTTTACTCTATACAGAGAAGAGTAATCAGGAAGAAAGGCAGCGCATTGAAACTTGTACATTTCTGAAAAATTCATGGACTCTTTCAGATGCTGCTTTAAATAAGAGTCCAGACAAGTGAGCTCCATCCCTCCATTTAAAGTCTATTTCAGCCAAAACAGGGCGAGACTGGAGGTCAACTTTATGTACTTCGGCTACAGTCTCTCAGGGCTTTTGAATCCGAACGACATACATGTAACCACTGTATTTCTGCCACACAGCCAAATGGTGAAGGGCAAAAAGTTAAATCATGTACTTGATCATGTTAAATAACTAAAACTTAAAATACAAAGAAATGCTGAGTCCTCATGATTTATATTTTCCAGCTTTTTGTTTTCTTCTATACAGAAACATACACCAGTGTCTCTTCTGTCCTCCAGATTTATTTTAGGAAAAGAGACATTCTGTAAGATGCCAACAGACATATTTTTTTGGGTCTCAAGACTCAGAAAAGAGAGAAGGCACACAACTGAGAAATGAGAAAAGCCCAACCTGTGACATCAGATAAATGGATAAGCAAACTGGCAAAAATGTATCATAAATCCCTGAACTCAACAGATAAAGACTTTAGGAACATCACTGACGGACGTTAACTGGTCATTCGAAGTCAACTTCTTGTTAGTATCTGTCACAGTACTGTTCAGTGAGAAAGACAAACCTGTTGTACCAAGAGTGTTACTTAGATTGTAAAAGTGTCTTCCCTCTGATGTCAGATAATACATTTGGAATAAAGGCAGAGAAAACTCTAAATCACTCGTATAATATATCTTGTTGTGTCGTGGCAACAAGTGGACCCAAATAAAGCAAAATGATCATTTTAAAATGAAAATACAATTTAAACCTAAGCCTCTGGTGGTGAATGAAGGGCACTGTGAAAATGCAGACTGGCAGCTCAAAAAGCAGGAATTAAAGAAGTGTTGGGAGTGGGGCCTAGAAGGCCGTGAATACTGGGCAAGCAGATAGGTGCCTGGTCATAAAGCATGGTGAAAGTGTCAGTGGTGGTCACTGACATTTGGGTGATGAGCAAGCTGGTGACACTCGAGAGTCTGAGGAACAAGGTGACCAATGGTAAGTGCAGTGAAGATCACAGAGAACCAATCAGACTACAAAGTTGCTCTCAGTTAGAAACTATAGTTGTTTTCAAGCTCAGTGTCAACACAAGCATGTAAACAAGTGTGTAAAATGCAAGTATACAAATTCATTTTAATAAGTGAACATAATTTATTGATGTACAGAATTCAATTTGAGGTATTTGACATTCAACCCTGATGGATTAAGGAAGGACCACCCGAAGTCGAGATGCTGGTGGTGGAGATGAGGATGGCAGCTTGAATGAAACCTGGGTGACGAGAGGCGGTGATGGGGAAGAGATGGGTTGTACAAAGACGACTACGAGGAAGAATGAAAGATGCGGAGTGACAGTTAAAGTACACGAAGTGAAAGCTGATTGGCCTGAAGAAGGCAGGCAGATAGCTGATTGGACTAGACGCGTGAACTCACAATCAGCTTGAGCGTGGGAAAGTGAAAGTGATGTAAAGCTTAGATTAGCCGCCAACACCTGTGAAGCAGACAGACTGCAGATTTTCCTTATTGAACTTTTGCATAAGCTTCATTTGTTTTTCACTTCAACAGGTCCAGTGATGGTAGGAGTTGGTTTGACTTCCAGTGTCAGGGTATAAAAACACCAAGAAAGGAACCTGTCCTGTGCAATTAAAGTGAAATGTGCTTGAAGTTGTGGAAAACCTTTTTTTTTTTGTTTTTTTTTAACTCTCCGTGGAAAGTAAAAAAACATGTTGCAGTGTGTACCACATGAGTAGTAATGCCTAAGCCTAAGAACAAAAATAGAAATATATTATAGAAAGTGGATGGGGAAAAGTGTAGAACTTCTCATCTGGGTAAAATGCAGTGGTAAACCTTTCCAGGAATGGTTACAGGACCAAAATTATCCAAAGACCATAGCGATGATTCGTCCAAAAGACGTCCAAAGAACTGCAGGCCTCCCTTGCCTCAGTTAAAGTCAGTGTTCATGACTCCACCATAAGAGAGAGTCTGGGCAAAAATGGCCTGCATTTCCAAGATGAAAACCACTGGCCTAAAAGTAACACAGGAACATGATATCAATAGTAAAATGGTGGTAGCAGTGTGATGGTCTGAGGCTGTTTGGTTGCCTCAGGATCTTGAAGACTTGCTGTGGTCAATAAAACCTTCAATTCTGCTGTCTACCAAAACATCTTGAAGGAGAATGTCCAGCCATTTGTTTGTGACCCCAAGCTGAAGGGACATGGGTTCTGCAGCAGGACAATGATCCAAAACAAACCAGTAAGTCCACCTCTCAATTGCTTAAGAAGAACAAAACGAAGACTTTGGAGTGGCCAAGTCAAAGTCTTGACCCGAATCCGATTGAGATGCAGTGACCTTAAAAAAGGAGTTCATGCTTGAAAAACTCTCCAATGTGGCTGAATTGCATCGATTCTGCAAAGATGAGTGGGCCAAAAATCCTCCACAGCACTGTAAAAGACTCATTGCCAGTTGATGCTGCTAAAGGTGGCTCAACCAGTTATTAGGTTTAGGGGGCAATTGCTTTTTTACTCAGAGCCATGTAGGCATGAATTTTGTGTTGTCTTTGTCTAATATTTACATTAGTTTGATGATCTGAAACATTTAATGGTGACAAACATATGAAAAACTAGGAAATCAGGAAGAGGTCAAATAGTGTTTCACACCACTGTATGAGACCTACTATTTCCATTCTTTGAGGTGGGTCACAGGAATGAGGCCCATGGAAAAGAAGGCATGGGATTTTAAGCAGCTTTACATCCTCCTATATGGAGCTGCTTCACAATTAACAGATGTGTAAGACTGATGCAAACTGCGTGGATAAAAAAAAAAAAAGTCGTACAGTAAAAGTCTTGAGCCACATCTCATTTCTTTATGTGTTGCTTGGAAAATGTGAAATGGGTGCAGAGATTTTTTTATAAATGCACACATGCATGGAAAGCACAGTTTGTACACCTGTAATGAATGGAAAACGGACGTAAAGGTGGGTTTCTACTCTACCTCAGCACTCAAAGCACTTCATACAACTTGCCCAATTTACCCATTCATAGAAACACTTTTTTTCAATGCTTTTTCTACTGAAGTGCTTTCTCACACATATTTGCACTCCGTAGGATGCATCAGAGAGCGACTTGGGGTTAGCATCTTGTCCAAGGATATTTAGCATGCGGAATGGAGCAGCTTGGATCACCTGCTCTCAACAGACGCTGCATCAAAAATGATGATGTCAGAGCTCTGGGGAGGCCAATCCATGACTTACAGTCTTATATTGTGTGAGTGTGTTTTTTCTATCCAGGTATGCTTTTATGCCATTGGCTGAAAAACTGCTGCTAGTCAGATGCTTTCCAGATGGTACTGCATGGTGGATCAGAGTACTTCTGGTACTTTTTTTGCATTCATAATTCCATCACAATTGTCAAAATTCCCAACAACTGAAATAGAGCTCCAAACTATGCAGATGATGTGTTCAAACAAAAATTCAGTTTTGGATTTGCACTTCATAAGACCAGTTGCCATCGAATTTCAGTCTAGTTTGGGGGTCTTGAACTCCAGGGCTCGAGGACCGGTGTCCTGCAGGTTTTAGATGTGTCCTTGATCCGACACAGCTGATTCAAATGGCTAAATGACCTCCTTAATATGTCTTGAAGTTCTCCAGAGGCCTGGTAATAAACTAATTATTTGATTGCTGACCCAGGGTGATATCTAAAACCTGCAGGACACAGCACCCGAGGCCTGGAGTTCGAGACCCCTGGTCTAGTTCTTGTTTAATTTGGTATATCTTAGCCCCCCGAAGCTGATTCCCTTCCTCGAGAATGGTTTCTTGATGGTCTCTCTCCCAATGAGACCATTTCTAATAAGGCTACTGTAGCTGCTAAAAAGCATATAGAGCAGCTGAAGGGCCAGATGCCCTTCATCTGTGTCAGGTCTTTGCTGGAATTTTACATCCTGTTTCTCAAGGACACGACTTTCAGGCTCATCTGGTGTCTGTAGTTTTTCTTTTAGATCTGACATTTGTCAAATTTTCTAAGGATGCACAGCACACCATGCACGTTTTTAGCTAATAGCTCTTTGTTAATCACCAATGCTATTTTATGACTGTCACACTGTGCTAGTAATAAAGTATCCTGAGATTTGAAGTTGCCTGTTATGTGTAGATGCAACACTGCTTCATTCCTTATGTTAGGTGTCTTTTTAATGCTTGAAAAGTTCGGGTCAGTGGTTAAAAAAAATGTATGACCTTCAGTAAGCCTAGAAAACCTTTTCCTGAGACCATTTATATTAACAATTACAAGAAGATCTAAATTGTTGAATCCTAAATGAGATGTTTGCACAGTACTATTTAAAATCCAAACTATAGCGCCTTAAAATGTTCACAAGTACTTTCTGCAGTAGTTTAGTGAGTGCTTATTCTCTTTAAATATTCAACTGTTTAATTTATGTTCTTTCGTTCATTTAAGCTGGCACAACAAAGCTCCACCAAAAACTCGTTAATATCTTACTTTCCTTTTTATGATAACACTCTCCACTGGTTTTGAAAATAATGATTAAAAACTCATTAATCACTCTTATGCAAAGCTAGCAAAGTGAGGTGTCTATTAACCAATTAACCCTTGTTGACACATAATAAATACTAAGCCACTTCCCTTGTGCACATCTCCACAGCCATTGGAAAACAAGATGCAGAGCATTTAAGACAGGGTGAGTATTTCAGTATCTTCAGTTTTCTGCCGGGCTAAGTTATTAGACAGGACATTTATACGCCACTTATAGACTAGAGCCTCAAGCCAGAGGAAATGAACGGGGTAGACTGGGCCACAGGGATCTGTCTGGAATCATTCTGTGTGGTTTCTTTCTCACCTACAGGGGATTGTAACAATGATATCTATAAAACAAAGCCATTACTGTACTATAAGAAAAATGTGTCAGAAGACGTTCCAGAGTTGCTCTTATGCCAAGAAGTGCGCCAGTTATTGTAGGCCAGCCAGTCGTGAATTGAGTTGCACCGGCTTCTTATAAATCCACTGTGGATTATGTGTGCGCAGTCTTTAAGTATATACCAGCTTCAGACAAGTTGATTTATTGAATCAGGGAAGAACTATTAAAACTCACAGAAAGTCTTAAGTAATAATAGGAAGTCACACTAAGTACGCTTTCTCGCAGCAAGCAGCGACCTTGTTAAATGTCATTCTTTTCTAAATCGAGATGTGAAACACATCTTCAGCATATACATTTAATGCACACGGAGATACGTTTGTATTTAAGAGAACGTAATGTGAAAAACAGCAGATGCAACAGGCTCCAGGATCAGCGTGTGGCCAGATCCCCGAACTCACGCAAGTGCAGTCTACAAATAATGAATACCAATGTACCGTTAAAGGTGGATGTTATAAGGTATGCTAGAGAAGTAATTCACTCTCAGTGAATGCATAATAACAGGTGGGAATAAAGCAAAGCCAAAACCTGGCTTTATCACCATTTAGCAAGAGCGACGGTGGCTGTGCGGGTGGGTGAGGCATAAGCAAATGCAAAATAAATTTAAAACCTGAACTTATAGTTTATAAGACACCTTTAATCTATACATAAATATGTAAACTTAAGTGACCTTCTTTAATTGAGAGTGATTTACCGTTTAATCACTGCTGGATGCTGTAGGACATAAACTCCTTCCAATGGCCTGGGTGGTATGATAGAGATACGTGAACCTTTGCCAGGACTGAGGATAAGCTAAACATATTTTATTGGTTTGTTAGTATTATGATGACACACCGCTGTAAACATCAACAAATGCTTTGAGGATTTAGGGGTAATCATATCATTATTGTTGATAAAGATGTGTGACATTTTACTGAAGTTCCCTCAAGCCTCGAGAGGCACATGAAGTACACAGAAAGTTCCCACTGATCTTTAATCAATTTATCCCGCAATAAGGTGCAGAAATAGGTGGAGGATGGCGCTGCATTAAAATTCACTTTCATTTGACTTCAAAAGAAGCTTTTAATGTCTGACATATTTACCTTTGGAGATGGACCTCTTTGAATGATTCCTTCATTGGGATTTCCTGGCGTATGGTCTCTGAAATATGTAGGGGAATACTGAGCAGTTAGCACATTGTTAAAAGCGAGCTTTTGTTTGATAATGGTGGAACTCGGTTTTAATTTGATCAAGACGAGGACTGAATAAAACTTTAATGGAAGGCTTCAGTAAAAATAAAACTTTCCTTTAAAGTTGGGTGTTTTTTATTCAAGGTGCAGTGCACCGGGAGCCCAACTAGGGCAAATGGATAATATTCAGAAACTGCTGCAGCAGATTAGAAAAGCATCACAAAATAACGGCAGCTTTATAGAAGTTACAAAGAGAAAACAACACAATGAAACCTTTTAAAAATTGTACCTGAAAACTGACTAATGAGCTCAGTCCAACATGTTGCATATCCATATGTTTAAATTGGTTTTCTGTCTTTTTTTTCTCCAAGGAAAAAGTAGGAAATAATATGTCTAACTCTTGTAGTAATTCCACTAACAGATTGCTTTAAAGGCTTCTGGCAATTGATTCCAGCCTTACCGTCCACAGGACTTAATCCATGCATCCTGCATAAATCATGCTCTAACCTTGAATGTTGCTAGAGCCAAACATTTCATCTCTATTAAATCTGTAAATTATAATTAACATTGCCGACAAGTCCTGTATTCGTTAATACGGCCATATGCTCATCTCCCTAGGCTTCACAGCAGCTGAATCAGTGGTTGTCTCTTTTAACCAGAAAACACAATATGACAGTATTTGGCAAAGCCCGCGTCCTCATCTTAATGCCACTGTGGGTGCCAGAGATTTCATACTTCCTTTTTTTTTTGATGAACTGGAGCAGAGCCACAGTAGGTGGCAGTGTTGCTCTTCTGCAGTTCTCCTGTGCGTTTCTTGGCCTCTGCCGAGGCCCAACGTTGATTAATTAGTTTATAAAATGTTGTGTAGACTTTGGTGTATTGGCTCTCGTACGTTTTGGCTCTCCACCTCTGGTCGCAGACAGATTAACAGATAAATGGATCACCATAGAGTACTCCAATGATGCAGCGGGGATCAATATCTATTGTCCAGTAATGGCTGCAGAAAAGAGACAAGAATCTCTCTCTTTCCCTTTATTTCAAACCCTCCAACCTCAAAACCTCAAGCTCTCATACTCTGACACAACAAGCAATGGATCATTTCTAGGACAAAGCATGTTTATTCACTCGCATATCTAAAATAATAAGGTTCTGTGTACTGAAACACCCCACAATCAAATGCAGGCTTCTTCGCTGGCTGCATTAATCAAGCAATATACACCTCAGTGTGAATAAGTCCATTGTGTCAAAATATTCATACATAAGGTGATGGAAAAGCTTTCAGGCTTTGCTAAATTGCCATTGGTTGTTAAGCATATTGTTAATTTCAATGAAAATTAATTTCCTTTCATTTCAATTTCGTAAGGTCAGCTAACTTTGAATAGCTTAGCCAGAGTCCAGCATTATCATTAAATGTGTCCTGATTGGGATTGGCCTCGACTGAACAGTTTATATGCTTGAAATGAAACAGGAAATTGCGTGTGCAAACCTTCTGGGAAAATGATAAGGAGAATCCTCTCTTTTTAATGAATCAATTGTGTTTCCAGCAAAAGAAATTAATTACATACCTAAATATCGCTTATTGAAATAGACAAAGAAGTTAAAGACTTGGCAATCAGTCCAGACAGAAAGACACTTCATTTGTCATATAAATGAAATGCTGAATGAAACATCATTAATTAGCAAGAACAATAAGAGCAGTTGTCTGAAGGATACAGTGAAGGGTAAAGGCATATGCTTGTGATCAAAGCTTTTGAGCTGAGCAAAACTTTGGTCTTTCAGATCAAATGAGAGCACTTAAATTAACAGCTCCATCAATAATGGATAAAAATTGTACAATTAGGCCCATTCATATGTTCTTGTGCAGCTGTCTGAAAGACATGGCCCCACAGATAGGTGCACTGTGCTCATGTGGTTGTAAATGCTAATCAGCCTGTCATATAATTTCTTCATCATTTTACCGGATGTTAGGAGCCGCGGCGTATCCGAGTCTGTCTCTGTATGAAGAGTGTGTCTCTTTCCTCCCCGTCAGAGCAGGGTGATATGAAGATGTTAAGATTCCTTGAGTAATATGGACTGCTGAGTGTATCCTTCCAATGCTAAGGAGGAAAAAAAAATATTATGACAGATACCGTGACCGTGTTCTCCCTCTTTGCCAACAACACGCTTTGCATTTTTATCCATAAAAAAATCCCACGCTCTAATGTAACAGTAGCACCGGGCAGTCGGTTTAAACCTAGCTGGACGACTGAAACGCAACTAACAGTAACGGTATGGCGTTGGTATTTGATAGACTTTTACACAGGGTAGCTGCTCATGCAACAGCCGGCACCCTGGCCAACCAACAAAACCTTCCCAAGAATAAAAAGAAAGCCTTGACGTGTTTAACAGCACTCGTGTGTGAACCCAGTTCTCTTTGAAACCCTGGAAACTAGTAATTAATTTTTCATCGTCCGAATTACAATCCTAATTTGGAAAAGTGACATCAAAAGAAACCATTTTAATGGGAGGTTAGTAGTGTAATCCTTAGTGGCCGAGGACAAGAGGCTGTGGTGCTCAAGATATTCCCAGTTGCAGCTTTACGCCAAAATGTGATTTACTGCTTTTTGCTAAATCACATTAGTAAACCTGGTACCTATTAAACCACAGCAACACTCGTGAATGAGTCATGCTCATGTTTTTCCTTTTATTCTTATTTTTAGAAAGTTGTGCTCTTTTAAATAGCATCTCGTCTACGTTCCCAGTAATGTCTCCATGCCTACTGTATACCATAGGTTGTACGGTGCATGTTTGACAAGCAGCTAATTGAGTTTCACACATATTCAATACATAAAATAGAAGCAATTGCATCGGGTCAGGATCGCTTCTGCAGGCTGAATGGAAAGGTCGCTGAGGTTGTGAATCACAGAGGAATCCTGATCAGACCATGTTGCAGCTCTAATTAATTACAGCCCAGAGGGCAACAGATCATACAGAGACCTACAAGTGTACTTGCAACACACGCACACAAAGGGGAAATTGTATCCTTGGATTATCTTCAGGGTGTCAAAATGGTGCAGCGGGTAGTACTGTTGCCTCACACCAAGATGGCAGCGGGCAGGTCTGCTGTGGCCTTTCTGTGTGATTCTTTATTTTTATTTTATATATACTGTATGTATATATGGGAACATTTGTGACAAGTATACACCAGTAGTCCCGAGGTCAATATGGGACACGCCCCCTTGGGTGGTTGAGACTGACCGAGCTAAGACCAACCAGACAGAGAGGTCATGGACAAGCAGAGGAGGGTGGCTGTATCGATAGATGTCACAGCTGCGGTAGCAGTCGTGTGTTGTTTGGAGGAGGACCCAAGTTGCAGACAACAGTGGTGATGCGAGTGAGGCTTATTGATGACGGGCAGTGTTGGTCAAGTTACTTGAAAAAAGTAATCAGTAACTAATTACTGATTACTCCCTCCAAAAGTAATCAAAAGTAATTAGTTACTTAGTCACTTTTTAAAAACATAAAACACAACCTGAATAGGTAATAAAGCAATAAACCTTTCAGCCCAATTCTACTTTTTCTGACTGGAAGAAATTTGTTTAACATTTAAACCTATTTTCTGAATATTCCAGCTTATAAAATAAAATCGTTTTTTTGTGACTACACTCGCTCTTTCAAATAGATTCAAGTAAAGCACAGCAGAAAATAAATAAAATCAAACACTCAGCAGTCCTGTTGCTCTATTTTCGCCTGTTTAGCAAGAGGGCAGGCGGAGGTTTACCCTAGTGCAGGTGTGCCGCAGCAGTCATGTCAGTGGAAGGATCCAGGAGTTTCTCTGTAAATTTTACATTCCCCTGGCAGCGTACTCGGTGCTTGCTCTGAAGTTTAGGGAGTGTTCGCTGTAAAAAGAAGTTTTCTTACCACGCAGTGAACAGCGGACGCTAATGTTTTTGTCACTTTTACGGAATCAAACTCAAAGTAAGGTCAGTACTTCCACGCTTTAAACGCTGCATGGTCGTACTCTCTCCTACTCTCGATATATTATCCATTGTTGATCTGCACACAGCTGTTACCATGAACGTCGCACTCGCTTACGTCATTGTCATGAGACATTCTCGCAAAAAAAATCAGGGTTTAGTAACACAGTAAACTAGCGTGCTTATGGGAAAGTAACAGTAATCTAATTACCTTTTTTTGCAATAGTCATCCATTACTTTACCCGTTACTTGAAAAAAGTAATCAGATTACAGTAACATGTAACTGCCCATCTCTGATGACGGGTGACAGTAACACAAAGCGGTGATGAGAATTACAAAAGAAACTGTAAGCTGACCTGAAAACAACACGAAGGGGAGACACAAGGCGAGAAGCAGAGAGACACAGACGAATCGACGAGGAGCAGCGGTAGACGCACACTATAAAGGAAATGACACACAGCTGAACCTAATGGGCATGATGGACACAGACCTTCAAAGTAAAACAGGAAATCACACACTGTTTCACAAACTCAGCAGTGTTGCCAGATGTACGATCAATAATTTAAAAAATCCCCAAATGTACGATAATTTCACGTTGCCTCTAGTAACACCGTCTTTTGCAGGGGCTTTCCCATGTCGATTAGCCTACATCATTTCTAACTGTTCTGAAATCAGATTTCACCATAGTGCTTAAAGATTCATGCTATAGTGTCTATTACATAAACTGACTCTGGATCTGTACAGTTGCAAAAATGCGCATGCGTGGAGGTCGGAGTGGTGCCGACACACTCACACTACATTATATTTCTGGTTTTAGAGATGCTTATTTAAACAGGGCAATCTAAAACGCCTTCTTTGTTATATTCAAATTTATAATATACGATAATTTGCACTGAAAAACGATAATTAGGCTTCCCTGTACGATATTGTGGGATTTTGGATCTGGCAACACTGAAACTCAGGAACACAAACGCAGCACCGGGAGAGCACACAGGCAGGAGTAACAAAACACCAAAACCTTAAGAACTGTTGAACAAAATAAGATAATAATGGGAGTAAACACAAAACGCTGGGTCAGATGACCCAGGACCATGACAGATGCAGCTATATATATGATATGATAGCAAAGTCAGGAAAAAGGAACACAAAAAGCTTGAAAAGATGTGTAGGATGAAGGTAATGGTGGTCCCAGTTGTATTTGGTGGTGCAGTGGCTCCAGCAGATCCAGGAATAACACCTGAGATCTCTGTCCAGTGCTAGGAACAGCAAAGATACAGCACAGGACCCTCAAGCTTCAAGGCCTCTGGTACAGAACCCGAACTATAAATTTGTGTTTATAGTATTTCTTATCATGTTAAAGACAAATAAAGATGGTTTGTGCCTTCTTCACAAAATACCAAGAAACAACTCCACTGTTCCCTTACTCTGTGAGGCCCACGTATTCCCGCACTGATTAAAACAGCCATCTATGCAATATCAAACGACGGGACACGGAACAATTGACCGAAAACAACAACAAACAAAAGCTTTTTGGAAAGGTTGTTGTCTGTTTTAATACCGGATACTGCACTCGTGCTTGCGGCAGCTGCAGAATTAGAGAGGCCAGTGTGTGGGAGCTCTGATTAGCAGTGGAGAGGCCAGCAGAGGCTTCTAGGGCGGCTCTGTTTGCAAACACTGAGAGAAGCAAGGGCAATCCAAAGCAGGAGATCACAGGGTTGAGTGTGTCTGTGAACGGGTGCGTGCGCATGCATAATGACATCCCTCTAAATTAGACAGTGATGAGTGAAACTTTGCCGACTCAAAGTCACTCTTGGATAATCTTTTGCTGTAAAATATCATGATCTTTGACGGACCTCGAGTCAGAACAGACTGATCAAAAAAAAAAAAATTAAAAAAAAGAATACTGAAAAAAGTCAGAAATTAAGGCGATAAATCATTGACTAAGTAAAAGGATCGCCTATATGAATATGTTAACCTTGAGTTTAGCGTTTTTGCCAATGTGCTGAGTAGGTGAAAAACACTGCTGTCAAGTTCTCAAACTCATACTGATGCAGGGTACATATTTTCCTAATCGATTTGGGAGAAAATCCTCCACTGAAGGCAAACAGGACTTTAGTATTCATGGGGGCTCGTGTGTCTCTCTCTATGTTAATAATGCTGTCCTCAGACAGGCTCGGGCTATAATGAGGATTTGTGAATTCAAATCACAGTCTGCTACATATGTCGGTGCCTTCAATATCTCACAGCTGGAGCTCTACAGTTTCCTCTTCCATTTCTGACACGGGGTCGACTTCCTGACCCTCCTCACCCCAACAAGGAAGCAGTAAGGAAGTTATCGCTGCTCCCATCAGATAATGACAAGATGATGACTGGCCTCTGGCCCTGGCTTGACAATGCCATAGTTTACAGGAGAGCTGTTGGCAAGCAAAGGGCATAAAAGGGGAAGAAAAAAAAAAAAGACGAGAGAAATTGGAGAGATCTAAACACTACTGCTATTTACTACTTGTCAACATATCAGTAAGTGTGATGCAAGTAGAGGTTGATGAAATTCAATTCTCTCCACTTTTCGAAAATAGACTCACATTCGTTTTTTTTTTTCCTTTTTTGATTTTTTTTTTTTTTTTTTTTTTTTTTTTTTTTTTTTTTTTTTTTTTTTTTTTTTTTTTTTTTCCCTCT
>VUQR01032150.1:62881-79197 GCA_015108515.1 Hemichromis elongatus
TGTTGTTTTTTGTTTTTTGGGTTTTTTTTTTTGTGGGGGGGGGTGTGTGTGTGGGGGGGTGGTGGTGGTGGTGGGGGGGGGGGGGGGGGGGGGGGGGGTGGCTGGAGAGTGATATCTTGTTTGGCTGCTGACAGCATCACTTGGAGAAGAAAATGAAAAGAGATGGTGATAACACAGAGACTCATGCATTCACACACACCTCCTGCTGGCCTGTCCACCCCACGCTGTTCATAGGGCAATTCAGGCCTGGCAATTTAGGGGCCGAGTAAAGTGGAGGAAAAAGCCTAAAATAGTGAGGAAAGGCGAAAGAGGGGGTAAGAGGGGAGGGGAGAAAAAAAAGGAGACCCAGGGAGTGATTGGTGTAACGGTGGGGGACAGATGTAATTTTCAGACAACGGCGGGGAAGTGATGTAATTTTCCAGATGCAATTTGTGTGTGTTTGTGCGCATGCATGCATTTGTCTGTGCGCTGTGTAATGTGCAACAATGCAGACGCCATAGCAGCACTTGGATGGAGGACTCATCAAGCGAGAGAAGCAAAACATCTCATTTTGGCACTTAGATGTTTTTGGGAGATGACAATTGATGCAAGTTTTCATGATATAATGCCCACATTCAACATAAAAGGAAAGCTTTTATTATTCCCCCCCCCCCTGTAGGCTTATGTAGCTAGTTTGGCCACTCATTTGTCTTCAGACGCAAAACTTTCACTGTAAAACAGATGATTGTCGAGCAACACATAATTTCCTTGTTTGTCTTGCTTTTCATTTTAACAATCCAGTGATAAAACAGCAAGAGTAATCTCAGGCAAATGAGCTTTAAAATTTGGAAAGGACACAATTGATATCTCTATTAATGTAAATTGTGACTTTTATTTTGCCTTCTCTGTTGGACTTGCCAAAGTAATGTTATGCCAGGGGGGAAAATAGGGAAAAAAAACAGTTTGATGCATTATGCTCCTGGCTGTCTTAGTAGACAATTAGTCTGACAGATGAATTAAAGAATACGAGGCCATTTTCCGTAGGAGATGGATCCCTCCCGCCTAAGCAAATATCAATTTGTGCGAGCGGGGTGTGTGGGGGGGATATCTTAGTATGGTAGTAAGGAGAAACATTAAAAGTTTAGCGTTTGATAATTGAATGGCTTATTGGCAACTCTCTCAAAGTCAACCAAGGACATCTTTGTTTGTCAACCCGAACTGTGAATGCAAACTTTAAATGCTTTGACACAGAGCAAGAATCTTTCCAATTATCAATGAATCCCATTAAAAGTGAGAAACCATTATCAGTTCATTCTAACAAGTATTTCAGGAGACGCAAGAATCTGAGATTATGCATATAGTGCATGATGGATTTTTATACAAAAAAAAAGAAAATAAGTACATTTTAATTTAACCTTGCATACAATTTTGCTGCATATACATGTCATTCTGTGCAGACCCAGCTTGCTAGCTTATCATCGTATGGTCATGGCTCCAAAGCCAAAATGGGCATGGTTAAAATACTTTATTGTAACTTTCCCCTTAAAGGTCCAGCAGGGGATGTGGAAAGTAACAAAAAGTGTCTGGGTTAAAAAAAAAGGAGACACTGAGGCAAAATTGTTAAATTTAATGTTGTTATCAATATTTATGTAACTAAGTAAAGTAAAACAGATGAGCACGCCGCTATCACCTTTTAAAGAAGGAAAACAACAAAACCCAGGAGTTAGTCACTAAAATGAAAAGTAAGTCTAAAGTGGGTTAGTCACTGAAATAGACTCCTCTATAGAGAGCAGGTGCAAACAACCACAGTACGCGCACACAGCTCACTAGCTGCCAAAACCAGCATGGCTTTCTGGGTTTAAGTACTTTTAATTGCTTATTAGAGTAAGCTGTACAAAAAAGGGAGGCACATAAGGTGGGACAGACCATTACAGGGTCAAATTCACAGGACCCTCTCCCATACAAATACAAACCTGGGGTTGTTACAATTATACCCGCTTGGCCATTGCAACCCCAAATTTTAAATATAGTACTTACCACACACCATAGTAATGATCATCTAGGTCATCGTGGTCTAAGGAGCTCGGAAAGAAAAGCATCCGGACTTGTTTAAGTTTCAATAGGGGGTCCATGACCCTCTTGGGGACACTCTCATAGGGCTTAAAATCTGGAACTCTCCACCAGTTGTTCTTAGAACTGAAGAAGCTTCTCCGATGGGAGGTGAAATTTATTCAAGGAAACTTATAAAGTCCGGACGCTTTTCTTTCCAAGATCCTTAGATCTGTGGAATCTGCCAACACCTTCTCAATGGGTCCAAAACACTGAAAGAAGTTGCCCCAATTCCCTCAAAATACAGTCCCATTTCAATGCCAGGAGCTCTTTGAGCCAACACATTTGGAGAGCACTGCAGGCTGCTAGGGGGCCTTACTGAAGCACGTTTCAGGTCCCTCTTCACCAGGTCATTGTAACTGACATGCTGGTTAGCCATGATTGAGGTATACATCTGTCACACTGCAGGTCATTAGGAGGACTAAGGAGATGGTCAACAGGTAGCAGCTCAGAGTGTATTTAGTTGAGCTACTCCAGCTCTGCCACACTGAACAAGTATGCTACATGCCTGAATAATGGTAAATGCTACTGTCCTTTAGCAAGCATTCCCGCTTCCATATGACATCAAACTATGATTGAGTTATGTTTATCGTTGCTGCATACTTGGGTAACTTCGTCTCCATTGCAATAGAGAAGCTAGCTTGTCTAAAAATACATACAAAGCCAGAAAACAAATATGAGTACTGTCAAACACAAATGTTAGCAAGCACAGTAGAAGTGAAAATAGAGTTTTTCTTCCGTAATAGGACACTAACATAACAATGTGGATTGTTTTGTCTTTTTTTAATGGAAAAATGGTGGATTTTTCATTTGGTTCATTTATTTGAACTTTTTTTTTTATGTTGAGACTCACAGAAAGTCAGAGGGTCACATACTATGAGGGAGATCATGACAACAGACAGTGAACGACAGAGGACTTGAATACACACTGGATAATGAGAGGATGGAAAACAGGTGGGAACACAGCTGGAACTAATACAGTCAAACAGAACAGGGGGAGAATAATTAAACACAGTGAACACAGGATGAGAGACTGTCAAAATAAAACAGGAAGAGACACAGAAACCATGGGACATAAGACGTGAGCTTGACAGAGCAGCCAAAGAATAAACACTCAAAGGCGTCACAACTGACTGGGGGAGACAAAGGGAACACAAAAGATGATAACAAGACACTGCCTAACCTAATACAAAACACAGACTAAAAAAAAGTGAAATTAACATAATCAAACAAGAAACCACTTGGGACAAAAGAAGAAACAGAAGACTATTGAGTACCAACCCAAAATCCAAAAAAACTATAGAACAGGAGAACAGACTATAACACAAAGATACCGAAAAAATAATAAGAAAAAAACCCACATGCTCTGTGACACATACTGGACAAAGGATGCTGAAGATGGAGCTGCCAGGCAGCTCCACTGTGGCGTCCCTTAAAGGGGATGAGCTAGAACTCACCAAAACTGGAGCACAGACTTAATGGGCTGGCTGTTGGTTTGATATTGGTGTAAACCATACTATTTAAAGTTAAGCTAGCTATAGACACCAAATACAGCCCTTTAACATGTTTGTTTCTGCTGCAAAATTCGACATTTTAACATGAGAGTGTGTTTTTTCTTTTTACTTATATCTGTTAGCAAACAGATATAAGTAAAAGACCTTGTGGAGTTGAAGGGAGCTGTATAGATAGGTGATAAGCAACACTGTTCAGTCCTTATAATATTTGTTTTTTTTTCTTCTAATTTTTAAGAGTGTAAATTTGGGTAGCAAAAAGCCACAGTCCCTTAGTATTTGAAGCTAGAAATTTGTGACCCTATCATTGTGCCACCTTTTGAAAGCAAGTTAGTTGCAAACCTGAATTTAATCCTAATTTGGTCGGTGATGCTATCTGCTCACAAGCGTGGCTCCGACTCATAAGCTTACCTCATCCTTACATCATTATGCTGACAGCAGCTACAAGGTTAGAAGGAGTTAAATGGAAAAGGCTCGCCTCAGCTTGTTACACGTCCTGGTACTGTGTGCATTAAATGAGCTTGATTAGCTTTATTGGACCCTGTCATTATGCAACTGAGTAGTTTATTTAGTAAAACCTGTAGCCAAAGGTCAGAGAGAAAGGCGGATGTATTGCAAAACTGCTCATAATCTGCCCAGATAATTGAGTACTTTAAAATAAGAGCCTATAAGCAATCAGGAATATGAACCAGTTTTTAAGTGTAAACACACAGGTCGCGACCTCATGAAATCTCAAAAATCTGTGCAGCTCAACAGATTTTATTGGAGCATTCGCCTGAAGATAAGACAGTGTTTATTGGCTCATCTCGTGACCTCCTCGTCCTTGTGATTCTCAGGGGGACTGTTAATGTCTTGATGGAAGGTTATCTCCTGGTATAAAACGCTCAGCCTCTGCAACAACAACTTTATAGAACACCTGTTGGGGGTAGGCTTTTATGAGCTCAATGGCTGCATGATTTTACATTTTCCCGTTGACAAAGTGACATATGCTGCTGGAAACAAACACCGAGACCCGAGGAACTTCATCCCAAACCTGACGAGCCACAAAGTGGCACCAAGCCATGCTGGTCCGTACGAAAGTGCTCTCTCTGAAAGTCAAAATGATGAGTCAACACCAGTCTGCTGATAATGCTCAATTAGCACTTTTTTTAAGACCATCCAGTAACTGTGGCTATTTGCATGCATTTTGCATAACCAAGCTGGCAGAGGCTGACTTAGAAGAGCGCCAGTTATATATCTCTTTGCGGCGGAGCACCTCGATTCTTTTGGGGGCAGTTGAAATCGTGCAGAAGCTTTCATTTTCATGGCTGCATTTACATCCCGTCCTAGAGTCTGCCCCTTTGAGTTATATCAGGGGCTTTATCACCTGAAATAAAGCAGAGATAAATGTTGCTGAGAAAATGTAAAACACAGGGCTTCAACAGTATATGAGTGTGTGTGTGTGTGTGTGTGTGTGTGAGAGAGAGAGAGCAAGCCTGCACGTGAATGCCCGTGTGTTATTCAATGCTCTAAATCTCAAGCCCAAATGTGTGTGTGTGTAAACTATGAGCATTCTGCAGACTCGGCTTCTTGCGGCATTCTTGGGCTTCTGCTGAGGATGCACTTTCAGCTCAGGGCTGCAGGAGGTCACTGTCTTACAGAGCACGCACACACGCCAACACGCACGCACGCACATTCACATTTACCCTCATGTGTACGGTTGTACCTTTCCTGACATTTAACACCAATATGGATCCAGCTGTCGCTAAAAGAAGTCCACTCCCTGGTGACATTTACTTGGGGTTAGCAGAAATCATTAGTTAAGGGCAGTTTCATAAGTTCTGAATGGGAAGGGGGATAACAGACTTGACTCTAGCTTTAGTACTCCGCCGGGCTGTATAGCTTAACAGCCATGTGGGTGGGTGCACGGAGCGAAAGTGCTGTCTGAAGTAAATCTGGTCTATTTTGATGAAAACTGTCTCATGGAAAAAAAACGTTTTGAAATCCTGCTCTTGCAGCTTGCATGTATTGAAATTTACAACCTTCTCTGTTTGTGTTTTTCCTCATTTAAGGTCCTATTTGGTTTAACGTGTCCCATGTCTCTGTTATCTTTTGTGTTCAAGCTGGAAGACTGGGAGCGCTATTTGAAGATGCTTTGGTGAACTTCTGAGCTCTCCTGAGAGACAGAGTCTGCTTCCTCAAAACACAACTAGACGGGGACGGCAGCAGAAATATACAGTAAATGCAAGCACAGGGCCTCTACACACATTGTGTGTGTCTGTGTGGTTGTCCTCACGTTTGTAGCTGACAGGTAAAGAGCACAAGGGAGGGGATTTAGAATAGAGATCTACTATTTGTTATATTCCTTTTAGAAAAGGAAAATCACTCACTATTGGCAACAATACATCCTCTTTGAGCATCCACTGACGTGGGACTTAGTGAAGTTTGCCATAGTATTCTGCATTGTGATAAGGGAGTCCCTGGACAAAAAGAAAAGCCAACCTTTACATTTCACAGATGCAAATGGATTCATCAGAAAGCCACCTCATTGGCTCACTCAGAAACAGTAGACAGAAGAGGACAGAAGTATTCTGATCATGTACCACTGGCGTAAAGTTATTTCTTTTCTTCTCCCTCTTCTCCAGCGATCCAAGTCTCAGCTGACCAGATCTGAGGCTCGCTGCAGACTCATAAGTGGTAACTGAGGACTGCAGCAGATCACCAATCATTTAATGACACAACATGAAACAACACTAGGACATAATGTAATATTACGGTGCAATCGAATTTAATCATGCCTGGGGGGTAATTGATAGAGCTAGGCAGGAAAACAGTGACACGGGTAAAATGCAATAAAGAAAACAGAAGTAATAGATTTTGCAGGTGGTGATAGAAGATAAACTATCATTCAGAACAACCTAATTTACCGCACCCTCTGCCCACACGTATATGCAAAGCATGTACCTGCGAGCAACAGAGTTGCAATCGGAAGCAGAGAAATTCCTGCTCATAAACGCAATTTCACACAATCTACACAATTTCGAATTCTCCTCATCTGCATGCAAACCTACTGTATTCTGACCCAGCACTACTGAAACAGAGTGAGGGAGCAGGTTTCTTTGCCAAGCTGTGCAGAGCTGAGCAGAGTGTGGCTGTTTTTGCCAAGCCACATAAGACTGGACAGGACCAGACTGGACTGGATCCCCCCTTGGAGTGTTGCAGTTGCTTCCACATGCACAATCCGAGGAAAGAAGAAATTGATGCAGACAGGTAGGACGCCGGTTATGCATGCTTGAGGCCGTCTAAAGAGGCTCCTTGTTTTCTGAGCTCAGCAGTACCCGGTGCAACGTGGAAGCAAACTTTGTTCCACTCCGACACAAAGGAGATTTCCTTTCTGTCAGCATAATTCCCTTTGTTGGGTTTGAAAAAGCCCTTGAATGGATACACACACAAATGCACAGAGTGGAGTTCTATTATCTATCATGTCACTCAGCTCACATTTGTGCTCGCGTCTTTGTAAGTGTACACATTGACTGAGGTGGAGATATGTTCAATAAAATGAATGCATTCACAATTGAGAAAGAGCAAACAGGGACACTTGGAGGTATCCTGCTCTTTGGACGGAGAAGAAGCATTAACAGCTCGGGGAGGGCGGCTGATGGAGAGGCGGGCTGGCTGAATTTAAGAGATTTCTCGGCGTAGCTGTTTGAACCTTCGCAGTGGTGAGCGGAATGAAACACTGCTAAATATTTTAGATTTACATGATTTTATAATTGCTCGCCTGGACTTCTAATTAAGGCAGCATCCCGTATTTGAAGGTCAAAAGTCAACTTTGGCACACCGAGCAGAACATTTAACGATGTAACGCGAGGGTGCCAGAATCATATATATAGAAATGTGGGAGGATGGGTGGATGTTGTGGCCAGGGAGTGAACTATTAAACATTTTCTTCCCAAAGCACACCACTCCACCACCTAAGCTACTGCTGCCAAACTGGTAATGGCACACCATCTCTTCACTGGATCCTAAAATGCACGGAATGACACACAAAAAGCACAATGTGCGCCGCTAAAGTCTTATTTAATACAATTAAATGAAATGTCATGTTTCATGTTCAGTGACACGGGAACATAACTGCAAGCAAATACTACAAAACTGTTAAACTGTAGCAGCTTATTAGCTGTCGTCTCTCATGAGGAAGATGGTGAAGGAAGACAGGGACGGGGGTGGGGCGTAACGGCCTCTCACATCAAAAGTATTCCAATAAATTGTGCTCTTCCACCGATCAGGCGTTCCATTTGGAATTCAAATAAGGACCCAGTGATGTCAATGTTTTGTTAAGATTATGTAACTGATCTAAGAGGTGTTTCAGTTTTATTTTGTGTGGTGGTCCTAGCAACTGTCACGACAGCTGCTAGAGCCAAATGTAAAGCATATGCTTTGAAACACTTTGCATCATGCATACGGCTCTATCTTTTTTTTAATATATAACATTATGTGTTATTTTTATAGCATTCATACCAAATGATAAGCATACCACGGTACTTTGAAAGCAAGGAACCTTGCAAACATAAAGCATATTCACCACAGACTGCACGGCGTGAGCTATGGAAAAAAAATAAATGGATTCTTTCTAAAACTGATCCAAATAGAGTGAAACAATGGAAAGGTTAGCACGAGGACATTGATTCATTGCATTCTTTTCCCTAACAGCAAGTAGTTTGACCAGGGGAGTTCTCATATTTTATTCACAATAAGACAACCCTGACTGTTTTTGTTTTGGCTTTTACGCAGGCACGAATCAGAAACGAGTATGTTGCGAATATGTTTTTTGCAGATATCCGGAGAATTGAAGTGTCTGCGTGCATTTATCAAGTTTGTCAAACTTGCCGCGGCACTCCACGGGTGTTTTCTTTTTTCTCCCCCCCTCGGTGTTCTCGCTGAGCTACAATGTCACCCCTGATGAATTAATTGTCTGCATTTCATATGCGGAGACAGACAGAGAGGGAGAGAAGTGGATGAGTACAGTAAGCAGTAGGGGACAGTAATTGAATCCCAGAGTTATTGATTTAGTCAGAGTATCACTACGGGAGACCTACGGCCAAGATAAGTCGTCTTTAAAACTCTGATTAGCATTCGCTGTAATAGCAGGCTTACTGTAATTATGTTTTGGTTCCTCTCGCTGTCTTCTGTGTCCTCCTCAACAGCTCCTTTCTGCCAGCGTAACGTAGCGTACAGTAAGTACTAATCTACTTCCTCTCTGCACTTTGCCTCCCACCTCACGTTCTTTCTTTGCCCTTTGTCTTGACAACCCACAGAACCTCTTTGCCCTCCCACCCCTGGCGTCTAACTCCCATGGTGCTACTGAGAGTATGTACCCCATGTGGTTGTAAAATACCATGGCCAGCTCTGGTGTTTTACAATGAGCCGAATGAGCAGAACTGCAGCGGTGGCACTTTCCCACCTCGGTCCCTCAGCCCTCCCTCCTCTCCCCTTCAGCCTCGTCATCCCCTGGGGATTTGGGTAGATAAGGATTGAACATCTCCGGATGCCACTTTGCATAAATGTTTAATAGCAGGGAAAACATTAGCATCAGTAATTAAAGCAGTAATTTAAGCCTAGACGCCATCAACAGGCAAGCTACTTCCACGCTGGAATAACACCACTGAAACACAGTAATTAGCTTTGCTTTGATTGGACGGGAGACTGAGTTCAGAGAATGCGTGTTTGTGTGTATATGTGTGTGTGTGTGTGTGCCTGTGCCCTTTTCCACATTTGCACGTTACAATAGAAAGCATACTTATTATATTTAGCTGGCCTCCACGACGCAGAGTTTTGAGAATCGCCCGTGCTTGCACTTGAGTCGCGGACTGATTTGCTACTCCTTGAATGATTGTGCAGATATCGATCGCATGCGAATTTGTGTGCATACACCTTTTACGGGCATGTGTGCCAAATGACATTTGAACAGTGTTAAATATTGGCCCTAGGAGGTCAAATATTGCCTGGGACTTCCCTGAGGAAGCTGATGTTGTCCTGTGTCATCAGTCCTGTGAGCCTTTACCTCTCCCTAATTCCCGTTAAACTTTAGACTCTAACCTTTCTATCTGTCTGGCACCCCTGGGACCGTACCCTGCATTCTTTTTCATTAAAGTGCTATGATAGCAATATGGCTGTGAGGGGGGTATAATATGTTTAGCTTTTTTTTCCACTGGTATCAAAAATCGTTAAGAGTGCACGGAGGTCACTCTTGCTTGTATCTGGCTTTTAAAGGCTCCTTAAAGCCAGGCCCCAGGGAAGGGTATACACATACACGCTTATACATCCACACAAAAACTGCAGGGTGTCTGAAACCGAGCCAAAACACTGCTCTCATCTCCCCTCTTTTTATTTCACCCATGCTCATTCTCTTCCTATCTGTAGCCAAATAACTGGAGCCTTTGATGTACTGCAAAAGACTATTGCTAGAGCATCAGCGTTATTCTGTGATTCCAGCTTCTTCTTGGCTCTAGTTGAAATTTCATGGCTGTTTTTATTTATTTTTTTATTGTTCCCTCTAGTCCAGTCAGTCTTCCCAACGTGTCGATTTGTTCCATTCAAGGTGCATTTCTATCAGAGTGTGTTCATAATTCTTTTTGTTTTTAATCATGTAACAAATGCTTAAATCATGACCTTTTAACCTTTGTAGAAAGAGCGCTTTTCACTTGTGGCAGCACCCCGCTGCTTCTTCTCAGTATGCTGATAAAGTTTCTGTGCAGTTTAATTAAGCGTATTGAGTTTGCATCAGCAGCAGGGTGTTATATGGCCAGCTGGAAACGCACACGCGCGCACATACCCACCCAAATAAACATGCGCACACGGCAGCAAGCACACATCTCCAGCGTTGCCATGCACACTCTTATCCATCCCAGCTGACAGCTTGTTAATTGCCAGGGGGTTAACTGGAAGTGGTGGTGTAATTGCATCAGAGTTTTAATTTACCCCGGCCTCTTATTTATTTACCTAGCCGTAGATTTTAAAACAGCATTAATCGTCTCGGTGAGTCAGAGAGGGGATTGACGGGGCTGGGTGTTAATCCAGATTTGCTCCAGAGAATCTGGAGATTGTTCAGTTAGATGTTGCAAGAGGAAAGTAACCTCTCTGGGATTTGATCAAGGTGGTTAGCTGCACATTATGAAGGCAAAGCATATTCTAAAAAACAAAAAGAGTAAAATAATTGTTTCAAAACAATCTTTTTTAAGGCTTCAGGGTCTTTTCTTACTGAACTGCTACGGCGTTTTATAATCTCTGGCATTGATGAATGACTGGCCTCTGCATAGCTGTCTTATTATCAACGCTTTGTGCAGCTAGACTTTTTTTCTGAAAAATACTGAATATTGCAGCTTATGAGGCCTTGATGGCATTTTATGGCTGCATTGACTTTTTTTTTTTCCTAGTTATGACCTCGGGGAAACAGGAAAGCAGGAAGGCCTTGGTAATCAAATTTATTTGACAGGGAAGCAACTTAAAAGCTCTGCCGCAGACTAGCCTTTAGTTCAAGGCTCTGAGTGAGAGGAAGAATGGGTGACACTTGAATACCTACGAAACACACTTTAGAAAAGTGTCGTCTCCTTGATCTAGTTGACCACGCTGGCTTTGAAAAGCGATTTGACTAAAGGAAAAATTATAGAAATCTGTTTAAGTTAGATTTTCTTTCTGATGTTGCGTGTGTGTTTGTGTATATGTGTGTCCTCTGTGTGTTTGTTCACACTGCACACCAGTATGACACAGGGCAAGGAAGGTTGGGAAATGGGCTAAATTCCCAGAAGCAATCCGCATCTTCAGCTCAATGCCTCTTGCATTTATCTGTCTACCACCCCGTCCCCCTACAAGCAGTCAAACGCACACAAACACACGCGCGCATGCACGCGCGCTCGCTCACTCACTCACTCCTGTGAGCCCATCCATCCATCTCCTTGACATGATTGTTCCTCTCTTGTTACTTTATGTTCTAATCCATCAGCTCTGAGTAAAACGGCAATTACACCCAGCCATCGATGCAGCGAGCAGACAGAGTCAGAATTACGGCATGGTGCATTACTGCAAATTGCTATTAAAGTTCCTTTTTTTCTACTCGAGCAAGGAGAGCAAGTGGAGAGTAATGGACACTCATAATAAGGCAGATCATTAGGATAGATTCTGTCAATTCATGGTTTTAATTGAAGCCTCAAATTTTCCTACGTATGCTAGAGTATCAGAGTGTGAGGTGTGGTTTTCCTCCGGCTTTTAACTTTTCTTTTGAAGTCATCGCTCCAGGTTTGTTTTAACTTACCTCCCTGCCTGCTCTGACTTTGTCACGGCTTGCTGTTTCTCCCCCTCCTCATCATTCCTACGTCTTGTTTTCTTGTGAAATTATTTTGGAGTTAACCAACACTAGCTGGAGTACAACAATCAGCATGTTAACAAGCTGATTGTTCGTGATCTCGTCATGACTTATGCATCCAGAAAGGCTCATCTGCACAATGAACGTGTTTTTTTTTTCCTTGCTATTAATGTCAGGCTGATACATGAAACCCTGCAAGATCATTTCCAAATTCAATTACTTAATGAGAACCAGAATAACCTGCTAACATCACGCATGGCTGGGAGAAAGATGGAGTATGGAAAAATAGAGCATGATCAAGGATAGATGGAGGGAAAGGTGAGGTGAGGAGTGCTGTCCTATAAGCCAGTGCTTGAGGAGATGGATGGATCGTATGTGTGTGAGTGAATGTGTATGTGTGTGTGTGGGTGGGTGGAGCTGTCCTTGGTATGGTGCTGATTGTGTATGAGGTGGTTCTCAGCCGGACAGATGGTGCTAGTGGGCAGATGAGTGAATAATGATGTTTCACCACAGTGCAGTAATTACCCGCTCCTAGGCCCACTCTGTAGTCTGCGCGGCTTGCATGCATGGGTTCAATATGCACACACACACAAACGTATGCACGCCCTCATAAATCACATAAGTTTACATACAGCACATGCACGCTGACGCGCGCACATAAATGCTAACATGTCTGATATTGACGATGCAGTGCTCTCACTCTCTGTATTGACCGAGTGCACACAACAGTTGTACTTCCAAGCACATTGTTTAAAATCCATACACCTGCATACATAAAATATGAGCGTGCGGTTGTTTCATAACTGCAGCTCCGTACAATGTTTGGATTCCCTCCGAATATCGCAGCGGTAATTTTCTCTCTGGAAACACACAAACCGTAATGCTGTCATCTAACTCGCATTGTAAACTATGCTCTTTACACTGTAAGGCACACAGCATTATGCAGACAGATGGAAACCCCAACATGAATTTAATTTGGTTTGTCTTTGTGTTCACAACATTGCGACGTCAGTTTCTGTTTTTGATTACAATTGAGTGTAATCAATCTTTTACATTTGGGATTTTTTTGGACAGCTATAACCAGAAGCCTTTTCTTTGATGTGATGACCGTTCTTACTAATCTGACAGATTAAAGTAATTTTGCTTTTTATTGTGTTGCTGGTAGAGTGCACACATTGTTTGCCTCAATCAATGCTTGAATTGCGAACTACACAAACTGCACATATTTGAAATATTTAAAGAGCACAAAACAAAATATATACTTCATGCTGTGTCCTGTGAGGGAAAATTCTGCTCAGTAATGCTCAGAAATATCTGCTTTAACTGTTTTTAAAGTTTTCATCAGTAGCAGCAGATCAAAGTTTCCAGCAGAAAAGCTCTCATTAATCCACAATAACCCTACCTACCCAGACTGTGAGGATAAAACAGTGAAACATTTAACAGCTGCAACAACGATATTTTTGTCTGGAGGTGGTGGAGCCTGAAAGATTTAGCTGAAAGGAAAGTGAATATTGGACTAACTGTTAGCACTCCAGCTTCCTCCGAGGAAGGAACGTCAGCCAAAGATTGAGAGAATTAACGAGTTTAATGAGTAGGTTTTTTTTTTTCATGCAAGTGTGCAAATGAAAAAAAGACATAATGCTAGCCTGGTGCCAGGTGCTCATTGACTAACAAAATGTACTACTTTTGGTTTAAAAAAACATGTCTTCCCTGCCTAAAAACCAGAATAGCAACAACAATTACAGACAGGAATAGTACCTATAAACCCCAAAACCCCAAAAGTAAGCATGAGATGTGAGGTTACTTACATCTCGGCCCAGCCAGGATTTAGAGAGAGTCTCAAACAGAAGCAAAACCAAGCAAGAGCACACGCACAACACAAAACAGTCTTAGTATACTCAATTTTAACCTTAGTGTCAGACAACAACTAGCCACTAATACCGGCAACAAGCAAGTAGATGAAGCATGGGTCGTACCGCTCATTCTAAATACAGCCGCGCTGCCGTGCCATTGAGGAGGAGCAATAGGAAGACGAGCTAGTGCAGGTGCCCACTAATTAGCTTTCAAACAAAGTTAAACACAGAACGGAGCAATGCCTAAAAGGAGGGAGGACTGTCGTAGTAGTAGTTGCGGCAACCAACCGGTCACCCAGTTGAGGTTGAGAGTGAAACACCTTGATACTCCAGGTGACCTCTTCCAACTGCAGGATAATTGCACAGGTAACCTGGTGGGAGGTAACCTATCTCTAGACACTTGTGATGTGATTCTGTCCAACTGCCATCTCTCTCTTTGATTGTCAAAGGTTTGCAAATAAATGCCGTCTCTCTTGGAAACACAAACAGACTGCGAACACTTTGCAGGCAATCTGAGTCAGTCTGCGCTGTTGAGCGCCACTCTGTTCCTCTGTCAGCAGTGTACTGCTATTATACATGTTTTAATCTGAGAAAAAACTTAAAATTCTGGAGCACTTTGAGGGACATTTCTGTCCAGGTCAGTTTTTGTTCAATTCTCAGTGAGGGAAAAACGGGGATCAGTTTGCAGAAACCTAAGCTGGTGCAAGAAGAAAAAAAACATCAACGAAGTGTGTGATGAATTTATGTTTCCACCACATGCACAAACACACTCACACAAACACCGGAGCTGGCAGGCCAGCCTATGGCAAGACTACCAAAGAGATTTTCTAGTGCTGCTGGACTCATTGAGAAAACTCTCAGCGTTTCAGATGTCCAGTGTCCACCTGCCCTGTTACTCAGCACTGCCACTCCTCTTCACCCTGTGCCTTCAATCAGAAGGGATTTTGTTTCAGTGACAATTTATTTATTTTTTTACTTACTTTCTTTCTGGGACAAAAACTATATATCGCAGCTGCCCAGTAAATGAGGTCTAACAGCACCCTTGGCAAAGACACGCACACAAACAAACAGGAAGAGAGGGACATTTCCCTAAATGATTAATGTGCAACCATCTAAAATTCACATAACAGTTTTCAAGAGGTGCTAAAGTGTGTTAGGCCACGATGAGTCATGCAGAAGGACAACCATCATCATCATTTTTGTAAATTCTGTTTCTGCTACAGACAGACTTTGTCCTCGGGACACAGCACGATTGTGAAATGTTAAAATAAAGTTATGTACACACTGTAAAATTGTTTAGCCTGTAGTGTCGGCTGCGCTAATGGCTTTTTGTGTCTACTTTTATTTTGTGTGCATCTTTCAGAAAATTCAGCTCACTGTCAGCTCATTTGCATGAAGCTAGAGTTATGGATGTGGCCTGGCACGCTTGGGATTTGTTGGCTCTTTTTTTTTTTTAAACATGTACACTGCTGTTTATGAAATATGTTTCAACTGTACTATCAAATTTAAAAAAAACAAAAAACAGCAATGCTGGCAGATAATGAAAAAGGATGCTCAAAAGTTTAGTTTGAGTTTTTATTTCATCTTGTTTTTTCCATCCTTTTTTATGACCAATCCTTTGGGTTTAGTGAATAAAGAAACAAACACATTACCAGCCACCGGCTGACTGACTTTTATAGTTGATAAAATATTTAAGGTGGCTGCTGCAGCTGTGGCAGCGAGGTGCTATTATGTGGAATTTTTAATAAATATCTTGCTTAAGTTGAATTTTTCAGTGACGCCTTAATCCAACCCCGCACCGCCTCGTTCAGGGAACGTTGCCCCATCGGTAAAATATTTGTACAGTACTGTGCAAAAGTCTTAAACCACCGCACATTTCGCCTCGACTTTCTTATATTTTTAAAGTGGTCTCGAGCACTTCAGGGTTTCTGAAGGTCTTTTAAAGTTTTTCTTTTGAGCGTTGGCTGTTTTTTCCCCTCCATTTTCATTTATTTTCACTTTTACTCCAGTCCTTGGACCTGACAATTGTCAGAGATATGCAGTTTGTTAGATTACCTATGACCTATGTATCACTGAAGCATAAAAAAGTACCTAACTCACGGGATGAATCAGTGTTGTCTATAAATAACAGACAAGTAAGCAAAGAACTGAGGAGCTGGTCTTCCTGGGTTTGCTCGTAAGGAGCTGCTGTGGCAGCAATCCTCTGCCACATCGTTGTGGTAACTTGGCCAACCTTTGTATGACTAAGTCTTTGTAGAGTTCATGTAAAGTACCTCTAATTTCCCAGCGGTTTGCTGAAGTTTCTGTTCTCTGTCATTATGGTTCATTCCTTTTATCCCCTGGAAGTACCGGCCACAGTTGGACCCAAGCTTCTTCTAGAAAGCTACTTACCTTTGAAAGCAATAAATCACCTGGATCGGCCCGTCCACTCTTCACCACACACTTGTAAGCCTTTGCCTGCTCACCTTCAGTCCGTCTCCTGTAACCTCAGTAAAAAAAAAAACAGTCTGAGCCGTGTTTTTT
>VUQR01032150.1:79217-91717 GCA_015108515.1 Hemichromis elongatus
AAAAAAAGTCTTTGCCTTTTTTTTTTTTTTTAGAGTTACAAGAAATCGCTGTACCGATTTCCACTCTTCCCAGTAAAATATAAATTATTGAGGAGTGACTCCAAACATTTTCACATCACTGTAGTGCTTCTTTTTGATTCATTCCAGGTCCAACTTTTATTTGCTTAATGTATTTAATTTATTAATTTTTATGTTTTATTTTTAATTTTATATTTTTTGGCTGATCTCAATTTCCCACAAACATTGCCTTATAAGTAAATTTAGTCAGTTTTGGACATGTGAAAAAAACAACAACATGTTGGTGGTATTTCAAAGACTTCCTGGTGACACACACAAAACTCCCCACCCCACAAAACAACATATAAAGCTTTTTCATCGAGTCTAAAATAGTTAATTTCCTATTAGAAACAAGGCATGTCTAAAATTCAGTTTATGATTTAGAACTAAAGTTGTGGCACCAAATTGAAAAGCAGAAGTTATGTGAGGACATGCGATTTGGTGAACAAAACCCCAGAGCTTAGGTTATTATGGGTGAAGGCCCTGTTCTTTTTCAGCTAATCGAAGTGTTTGAATTTTTTGGAAGCTCCGTGTTTTGGTTTTACAGCTAAGAATTTGTTTCATCTCATTTTCTGAGTTCTCAACATCATTTTTATCCATGGAAAAGCTGGATGATTTCACTGAATCTAGATGAAGTTACATTATTTCACAGCGAGATACTATCTTCTGGAGTCAGGGGAGATAAGACAGAGTGTAAAGACTTGCAGCGGAGGTGGACACAAACACAGCTCAAAAATACCACTGCGTAGTGTAAAAATGAAACTAAGGTTGCAGCTTTAAGATATGTTATTACAACAAGTAAAAACTATAACAGATAAATAATGTATTATATTTTTATGCCGTGTAAAAATTATGCCCAGCTTTTAGCAAATAGGGGAAAAAACACAATTTAAGTCACAATTTGAAAAAAGTTGATAAAACATGACAGTATCCAGTCCCACAAATGGTCAGTCTTTTATACTCCATGTGCCAATTAGAACCTTCTACCAGTTTGCACTTTATTAAATAAAAGTTCACATCCACTCTATGTGAGGCAGGTCACCAGTTTGCTATTCTATATTCTGCAGCTGTCATCCCCTCGACCAGACAGCAAGCACTTCATCAAAATCAACCGCAGAAAGTCACAGAAATTACCCAGAGGAACCTAATACAGAGCTATCAGCTTCACTGCTATCGCAGCTGATGTCATATGCGGCAAACACTGCTGTGCATAGCTTATGCTAATGACAGAGGAGGGCGACAGAAGAGAGATGGTTCTTAGAAGATAACATCCTGTGGTGGAAGTTCCCAAATAAATTTGCCCTTGAGATCCAGCATTGGCCACATAGGATTATGTTGCAATACATTAGAAAAGACCTCAAGGAAAACATTGTTTCATAACGGAGAGGATCGCAGTAACGATCTAACATGCCTCTGTGAATTTCTAAAAAAAAAAAACAGCTTGTAATTGCCATCGTGCGCTATGTGCATCCCAAGAAAACTGTTGTTTCATAATCTCTCATCATTATGATTAAATAGGCCTGCAATCTCACACCATTAACAAGGTCTCTTGCTTTCATGCCTCTTTGAAAGTTTGCAGGCTGTGGACATTCTAATAGGATTTTCAGTCTGTGCTAGGTCGGCCTCCGACTATAAAAACAGAAAAGACATAGTGAAAATCGGGCTTTGTTTCCCTCCCAAGATTTTTGGGGATGAGAAGAATGGAATCAGCTGTCAGGATCTTTGTGATTAAGCTTAAATGGGGGATGAAACAATGCATCTCTGAGCCTGCCGAGGCAATGACCTGTCAACAAGCTAGGCTGCGGTGCACAGCTACATCCTCCTCTGATCCTCCCTTACCTCCTTTCCTGTTTTCTCTCCCTCTTAGAGGGTGGGAGCAGGTGGAAGAGGTGTATCCTCAACTCAAAGGCCACTGTGTCACTCACTCACACAAGCTATTTTCAGATGGAAGCAAAGTTGCAAACTCTTTCCTCCTTTTGATTTCCACCCCTTTTCATCTTGGCTGTCTTATCCCCCGTAGGCTACGCAGTGTTGGAAGACTTGTTGCAGATATACCATACTCTCTTGTCAACACAACAGACCCAACTTGTATCTCTTAGGAGCATCACAGAAAACTCCCTGGAAGATACCTCAAAGCGGTTCTCCTCTGTAGTTGCAGAGTTTTGAGAGCTGCTTGGGCAAAATTGTGTGCTGGATAAAACCTCGATCGCGTAGCCTGCATGTAAGGCAAAACCTGCAGCTGTGTAAAAGCGTACATGCTCTTTTAACAGTGTTCTTTTTCCTGACCACCCTTAACGACAAGTGCGCAAATCCAGTTCTCTTCAACTACCCGTGCAAGCACTTGCTACAAGTGTAAAGGAACGATGAGAGAGCTGTTCAATAAATTCATAAAGCTGTCACTTCAAAATCGTAGAGCCAGCTAGAGGATCTTCGCTTTAAAACAAATACAAACATACAACACTAGCGGTTGGGACATAGGTGTGTGTCTGTGCTTCTTCCCGGACTTATCTGTAACTAAAGTGGCAGGTCTGATCTTCTAAAGGTCGTCCGTGACATCAGGACTCGGCTGCTTTAAGTTTGATGCGTATTGGTGCTGATAGCTGCACCACTGGTGAAAACTTTGTCCTCTCTCTCTCTCTCTCTCTGCCTCTCCTTCGCTCTCCTTTTCCTTCATTCCCGGAGTGCACTCGCTGAAGTAAGGACCCGAGCGTGTGCATAGGCAAGCCACAGGTATTTAGTGCGTCTGTAAAGGTCAGTCCCTCTCATTCACTCTCTTTACTGCTGACCTGTGGGAGTGTGCGATAAAAGCTTTCATGTGTTTGTGATTATGGCTCTGTGTGTGTATATGGAGGACCCATTCCAGCTCCTTTCAGCAGAGCAAGAGTTGGAGAAAAGGACAAGTCAGGTCAAAGTCAGAACAGCAGCGGTAACAACATCAACAACAACAAGCACTTTTTCCACTAATAAAGACCGGAGACATTCATTAGATACTGGTGACACTTTTAAGGACATTTAGTCTTAGTAAGACGATAGAAAATTTAGGAGAAATGTTCTGAATCGTGTTCTCAGGAAATTAGATAAAATGACTGATGTCACTTTTCCTCTTAGTTTTGAGATGCTTTTCTTTTTAACAGGAAAGCTGTTTTTGTCAGTCACTCCATTCTACTACTGGCACCTGATTGATGTTAAGCTACTGTGAATGTGGCTGTTGCTGCTGAGTTGCTTTCCCAGTAGCTTGTTGGAAGAGACTGTAGATAAAAGATGGAAGTAGTCACCATGATGTCATACATTAAACTGTGAGTTTCCATCCAGGCTTCTTTTTCTAAACTACTCTTAACAAGTGAGGGGTTGATCTAACTAAGAAACTGTGGACATTATAAAGCCAATTAGAGGGTACTCACGCCCTACAGCGTAATCTGCTTCATTGTCTATTTTTGCTTCAAATGGGACCTCATTTAAAAAATGAAAATCATAATTTATTAAATAAGATTCGAAACTAAAGATCGAACCACAAACTCATCAGAAAAGTGCTCACTAAGGTCATAAATCATGTGTAAAGCAGGGTAATTTTCTCTAATTAGACTTCCATGCAATCCACATTATTTTACAACCATGGGACTCATCCTCTGTTGCTCACTGTATGTTTGAAGCACTTCTCCAGTACTTTCACTTGTACTTTTATATACAGCATTGTGCAAAAGTCTTGGGCCACCCTTCAAATCCTTTTATTTTGCATACAAGGAGCCTGACTTTAAAAAAAAAAAAAAAAGTGTTATTGAGTAATAGTTCTCATGGCGTTTTGAAGGTCTTTCCATTTTTTTCATTGGACATTGGCTGCTCACTCGTTTTCGATCCAGTCTGTGTACTGTATCATTTTCAGAGGATTGTGTTCTTTTTCTTTTGAAAGAACACTCACCTGTGAATAATCATGAACAGGTTTAAAACTTTCCATATCTAGGAACGGTGCACAATGTGTTCCTAGCTTTGTGTAAACTGGATAAGTCGAGGAAAAAACAAGAAGTTGCAGACCTAAAAATTATTTACAAGAGAGAGTCAAGAGTCAGGCCCTTCACTCAATTCATCTACTATTGATTGAAGCCTCATTAGAAATGGTCTCAGTGGACGGGTGGCTGTCAAGAAGCATTCTTAAGGAAGGAAAACAAAGAGAAAAGGCTGAGGTTTGCCAAATTACACAAAACTGGCAACAGGTTATATGGTGTGATGAATCCAAATTTGAGATTTTTGGTGCGAGCCTTACAAAGACTTGTGGAAGCGAAAGGATGGATGTGTGGTTCAAACTGTCATCAATATGTGCAGAGGAGGTCAGAAGAGATAACAACAGTGAGAGTCTATGGCCATTGGTAAAACCTGGCCGAGGCTCTGTCATGGCACGGGGCTGCTTTTTAGCTGGTGGTGTTGGAGATCTTGTGGGAATTATGAGAAGAGAAAAGTACCGTCAACTACCATACAATACATCTGGAAAGCAATATTTTCGCAATCAATTCGATTTTTTTGTATTTAATTATATAGGCTAAACTCAATTTCCCATAAATGTGACCTAGTAAGTAAAAATAATCAGTTGAGGGGATGTCAAACACAAGTTAATGGTATTCTAAAAGACGATGAAACAAAAAAAGCATAAAAAAATAGGACACAGTTTAATATATGGTCAGGGGTAGATTTTGTTTATTGTTTCCTCGCAAAAATCTTGATAAGTAGATGAAAAAAACCTTAAAAACAGAAAAAAAAATTAGTAGTAACTGGAAATCAAGATAAAAACGCAACAATTCGACAGCTACTGTGGCAAACCAAATGGTATAAAGAATCAAGCTTTGCATTTCTATAAGATAACATTAGCTTCAAATTCTCCAAAATGAATAACTGCTTTTTAAAAATAAAGCTACAGCAATATGTACTTTCTTTTTTATACCTGTATCATGCGAGGATATGATTAGTGTGCAGCGTTAGCTATGTTTGCATGTAATCATTAAAATGAATCCAAAAGACAAAGTGCTGTTTCTGATGTGTTCATTCATTTATCTCTAATGGCTCTTAGTCTTTAGAGGGGATGCTCTCTGGAGCAGATTTGAAAACATGTGAAAATGTTGTTAGCCAACCCTAATGCTTAGCTCCCCTGCTTACCGGTCTGTACTCGCTTTGTTTGTTCCGAGCCGTTCCACAAATAGCAGAATGCTGCTACAGCCAAATTAAGGTGAAAGGCAGAGAGGAAAAAAGTCAAGGCTTCAGAGTAATGAAAGCCCTTGAGAATTAAAAGCCCCCCCTGAATCCCCACCGGGAAGCTCCAAGTGCTCCATGTCAGGCGTAGCAACAAGATAAAATTGCTGGACTTGACCATTGCAACTGTACTCGTTTACCCTGGATGTCCAGTTGCTCTGGTGTTCCTTCCATGCCAATAGTTTCCAGCTGCTGAGAGGTTTATTTCTCTTTGTTTTGGCCTCTTATGTTCTTACTTCGAATGATGAAATTTTGAGACATTTTTGCTTAACCTTCATAAACTATGATGTAGGGACCGCTCCCGCCACCCATTTCCAGTCTATCTCCCTTTCCTTCACTGTCGGCCTGTGTCATGATGAAGGCTCTGTCACTCTATCCTTATTACCAGAAGAGAGGTCAGTGTGAGTTCACCCTTACATCACTCCGACTCTGACAGCAGCATTGCTCTCTGCTAAGAGAGAAAAAGGAAGCAACGTATGGAGAGAGGGAACAAGAGGAGAAAAGAAATCATTCTTGGTTTGTGGGGGGGCTGTATCCATCGCCGCCGCCCGTCTCCCACTGCACGTCGTTGTTATTGTGAGCTGAAGGACTCAGTCAGGCAGCTGAGCCTTGTCTGTGTTCGCCTGCCATTTAGTGAGATGTGGAGGCGCAGAGGAAAAAAGAACCAGAGGAGTTCAATGCATATCACAGGAGGGAGCTGAGGCCCGAGTGTTTCTATGTCCAGAGAGCAAACCAAAAAAAAAACAAAACAACCCAAACACTCCAAAAAATAAATAAAATCAAGAATGGCAGCTGGGAACAGAGGAAGAAGAGTCTTCCATATGCTTGTATCGAGAACTATACTATTTGTTGCTACCCAAACATAAGAGAGCTTTGATTTTCGAGGAACTGGATATGGGGAGCCATATTTTTCCACTTACCTTTTCAAGTGTTTGTTTGAAGAGCGGGTATTGAAATTCTTCCTCTGCTGCACTATTTCCAGCACACCTGGAGGGCATCCAGCTCGACGGCTGAACATATGTAAGCTGCTAACCAAGCGTCCTATGCTTCCGTTCTTTACTTCCCTACATCTGATCAATCCGTACAGCACGACCTCTATTCTGAGCTTGTGTTCCACTCATCTCTCCAGGACTGTGCTCCCGCATCCCTCTTTACTCTTGACTTCTTCCCCCTAAGGTTACTTTGCTTACCTGCCACTCTTTCAGACCCCACAGGAGGCAGGTGTCTCGGCTGAGATGCCCGAGCTTCGGCTACTTTTCTAAATTCTTTAATCTCCCTAGGTAACCACACCCTCTCCTCCTTCTTCTCCTCTGTCCTCCCCCGCCTGTTCACTCCTTTTGAAAGGTATGAGCCACAAAGAGAGTCATAGTGCAACACAGAGTTCCTCAGCTCGCCTGAAGAGAAATGCAGGAATGGGGAAAGGCCAAACTTTGTTTTATTATTGACATAATCCTAAAAGCTTGCGCCTGTGAAGCCAGATCAATTTTCCACACCTTATCCTATTATTAAAAGCCGGCCTGAGGGCTAAGGAGACCTGATCTTACAAGAAGGAACGGGAGGGGAGAAAATCACACAGAAAGACAGGCAGAGGCACACTAAAAACACCAACCCTCTCTCCAGCTAGCTCCGTCTGATAAAACATGTATCTTGTATGAATTTGATTTTCCAATGCTGTCATTAATAGATGAGCTAGCTGGGGCTGGGGCCGAGGCCTGTGGATCGGGCAGGCCTGGTGTAATACCCATGGACAGGAGTGAAGATAGAGACAATCACTGCTGCTATGAACAACACTTCATCACTGTCACGTTTGGGCAGAATTCAATTTGCAGATGTCGAATTCGGCCCCCCTCTCTCCTCCGTCTCTGCATCATACCCACACTGTGAAAAAGACACACATATACACACATGTCGTGAATGCACACGGCACTCGCCCACACAAATGGTGCATGGTGGATTATTGTGTGCTCCTTATAGTGAGAACCACATCAGGCAGAGATAACTGTGGTGCTTAGAATAGTCTGGAAAAGAAGGGATTGAGGAGCAGGAGAGATGCACTCCAACACCTTCACCCTATCAGAGGCATGTTTGTGAGCTATAGGCCACAACATTAAAACCACTCACAAGTGATTACATAGTAAGAATTCAGTGTTCTGCATGATAACCTTGGGCTCTGGCATTCACAGCTCTACCCCTAGCCTCCCTGAACAGGATATTACGCCCAGCCCCACAACAAAAACTGCTTCAAAAACACAATAAAGAACACAAGAAACGGACCCATCTACAGTTCCAGATTGAATTAAGCATGTGAGGGATGCACCTAAACAAGTCAGATTCATAGAAGCCCCATCCCAAAATCCACAGAAGTCAAGGAATCCACTGCTAGCGTCAGCATCGAGACATCATAGGGTAATCTCAGAGGTCCCGTGTTTACATCACAATGGGTGAATGAAGTTCTGGGAGCCCAAGGGGGACACAGACTGTACCAGGCTGGTAAAGTTTTATACTGTAGCTGATTGGTTTCATATATTTTAGGTGGTGAATTATGGAGCTCGAAATTTACATCCCTGCCCTGCAGCAGTGCATATTAAAAAATAAATAAATAAATAAACAGAACCAAGGAAAACTTTAAGTTGAAAATTGCATGATGCACAATGTGTAATCAGTAATCAGAGGGATCTTTCACTTCAAGCTGTGAAATTTTCAAAGTTTAGCTTGCGTTTTCTTATCAGCGATAAAAGCAAGAGCGTGTGATGATTCCTCCCCCCCCCAAAAAAAGAAATTTAAAAAAATTTCAGACCGGGAAACCGTTGACTAAAAAAGAAAGATATATATCCAATCCTTCAGTTTCCTCAGCACACAGCTAATTAGACGTGACAGCAAACGAGCGTCGACGTCAGTTAAAACGCGTTGTAGCACGTCTGCTATTTGGACTGAGCACATGATGGAATGCGTATCGATTTTTATGGATTTTTTTTTTAGTAATCTGACAAGGTTTTCTGTGCATCATCATTAATGCTTGTATTGATTACTCCTCTGTGCTGACAGCGGCTGAATCTGATATTCAGATGCCTATACACTTGTATGCTAAGTGATTAGCTCCAGACAGACACACTAATAATAAGTATGCCAGTGAAATAAGATATATGACACATGACTGACTCTTCAGTTTACAGCTTGTGTCTGGCGTTGACCACTAATTAATGAAGTCATACTTCAGATCACAGCAGACAAACAACTATATGGCCTGAATATCTCATCTGGAAGCATTAAATTAAAAAAAAGGTAGCATGGTAAATGTGCTAATAAGGGATGGGCTGTTTTTTGAATTAAAAATAATATCATCGTTTATCATTATTTTAACTAATTGGCTCTTTAAAGCCGGATCCGTGAAGGTTGCTGTTTATTCATCTTGACGTGTCAGGGAATAAAAAGGACGAGTTTGGCGAACAGGGCTGAGTAAATGAAAAATGAACCGGTTCAGATGAATGCTGCAAAGCTGCGAGTGATCTGGCCCGATTCAAGCGCAACTTCAAATAAACAGGGATAATAAAAAATGGAAGGTGGTCAAACTTCCCTCAAAAAGAAAGAAAAAAGAAATGACACCCTAATAATCGTAAATTATCCTCCACCTCGGCTTGTTTGCCTTTTACTGCACCTGGGCTTTAAGAACAGCGCGGACAGGAAAACACCAGGCTGTAATTCTGCTATGACAGTGTACCATTTCCCTGTTAAACCGGAGCACATTCTTCTCACCTGCCTCTGCTGGGGCTGTAAAAATCAACATGTTCGCCCTGCTCGCTGCACGTTTCTGATTTATTGCATGCAATGGATTGTTTTACTGTCTGCGAATTGACACAGTAATAACTGGCTGTGATGCATTCGAACACTTTGCTTCTTACTTTCAAATCAGCACACATAATAGGCGGTGATTACACCAGCCAAGCTGTGCTGCCACTGCAAATATTTCCCCTAAAGAATGGGACTGTTTGCATTCCTTTCAGTCCTACACAAATGGAATCTACCAATAATTGCCTTTTCTTCTCCAACAATGATTAGTTATTTAATGTTGCCATTTGTGTACTGTTTGATTTGTGAGGCCACTGAGGCAAAGTTTGGATGTGTGTGTGTGTGTGTGTGTATCTAGAGACTCAAGTCTGTGATTTGTTGCATTGCTACCTTGGAAATGTATTCCTAATTGTGCCGAAACCTTGTTACACCCGCAGACTGGCAGGTCACAAATGACTCGCCAGCTGCTCGGTGGCTGTGGGCACAACGGGGAGAGAGAATTATAAGATGGATGGATGAGAGAATGTGAGAGTACAAAGGGGTGGAGTGTTTCATCCCCTCATCAGTGAGGCTGCAGGTGTCCTGCTGTCAGGTCTGGATGGGCAGCCTAGTGATTTGAATGTCTGATCCGCAGCCCGTCTTTTGAAACAGAGGCCACCTTCAGCTTGTTTTGTAGATTTAGATTTATTGGCTGGAGAGCACGATAGCGGGCCGAGTCCAAAAATTACAGTAGATTAATACAGTGCACCTGCAGATGAATGAGGTGCAGCAAATTCAAATAAGTACAGTGTATTTGCCTTATGGCTTACAGATGTTGCCTGCGAGGGTTAGTTGTTATTTTTATTAATGCGTCCGCACGCGCTCACGTGACGAAAAAACCCACCCCATCTTTGATCAGGTGAGATCAAACACTATGTGGGGACACCCTGCTAAAATGTGCCATTGATTTCCAGCCCAATTCATGTCTTGGTGATTATGAACAAGACTGGAGTGTTAGCTTAAATGGAAATGACTGATGTTTATTGGCTGCTAATAAGCTATTACCTCAACCTTGCTGCAAGCTAGAAGTCAATCCATGCTCATTTCACTTGTAAGGAGATGGGAGGGGTGAGAAGAAGAAGAAGGATGGGAAGGTGGTGGCGGCGGGGTTTGGAAGTATTAAGGAGACAGAGGGCAGAGTGAGATAAAAAGGGGAGAACATCCGTGTTTGTATTTCAATGTGCTGAGAGTAAGCCGCAGCTTAAAGCAATTTATATACCTGTGAAAAATGTGCCAGCCATTTAATGGCTGTGGAATTAGCCGGGAATGGAACAGCACCTATTTCAAGGGCAGGACTGCTTGCAGATAAGCATCACCATTTACTGTAATATTGAAGCCAGAGGATAGAGTCCTGTTACAGAGGAGATTAATGAAGCCCATGTGGGTGATTGTGTGTGTGTGTGTGTGTCGGTGTGGATATTGTATTTATATCTTTCCTGGAAATGTTAAGGTTTCCAGGAGCAAAGAAATTAATATTTCCTCATTTTTGTCACAGAATACCACACATCAATTGATTGTTGCCCCAGCTTTGTAAAAAGCAACAAAAAAACAACCCAAACTCATAACAGTGCCACCCAGTGGACACAGCTCCCTTGTGCACCTGTGTGTTACAGCACTCACGACTGAGCCAGCACATTTGACCAATCCTGCTTTGGCTGATGTGAAATATTTGGGTTGGACACAGACATCATCATACATGCATGCACACACAAATACACAGACACACACAATTTTCCCTATTTGTTTTTTTTTTCTCCACAAATGATAGATGAGTACAGTTTCTGGTGTATTGATTGAATGCTTTTATGGAATTACATCTTTGGAGCAGGTTGGGCTTTAGAGGAAAGACAAATAGGCCTGACTAAATGAGAGTAAGCACAATCAACTATGAGCTGGCTAGAAAGAATGGACAACTGGGGGTGGATGGGGAGGGGGGAGGGGCATCTAAGTGCCAGGACTGGTTCCAACACCACAGACACACATCCATCCTTCCTCGCCTCCTGCATGTCATCACCCAGGAAAGAAAGATAGCGGTATCCAAGTGGGGATTTTTTTTTTTCCGACCTGGACTCCACTCGGCTTCTCTTCTACGTGCTACAAGCAGCGATACGGTAACGCACTGCAGCACCGAAAGCAGCTCGATCCTTTTTCTTCCTCTCGCTACAACATTTTAAATGGACCCGCTCTATTTACTTTATTGATTATTATGAAAGCATTTCATTATGCAGAAATTTATACGGCCAACAAGCAATTATAATTTCAATACCGCAAATGTAAGCTGAAATGTGTCTTCGTGGGACAAGCGAGGAGGTGGAAAAGTTGGAGAAAAGAAGCACAGAGGCCCTTGCGCGCATACACACATTTACACATGCACACACTTTCTGAGCAGAAGGAGCTCTAATGCCACCATTTTCAAACACCAGCTACTTCACTCACTTAACTGCCTGTGTGGCGTTGGGGTAATTTGTTAATAGCATGGCAGTGCATTACCAGAATCAGAAATATGAAATACTGCAGGTTCTTAAGCCCCCCCATCACCATCACCGTCACCGCTACCACCTGCAGCAGAAGAGAAGAAGAACTATGAACTCTGTCTTTATAGCTGTTGTATATGAACGGGATAAAGCCTTAAAGGAAAATACTACTTGCACTTCGAGGTAAAAATTTTCCTTTTAGGATCCCCTATAGTACTTTGGATGGTTCCCAGTTATACAATAATGAGCTCTGTGGCTTCAGAGTTGCAAACACTATCAAATATATGAATGGTACAGTACTGATTGTTACATTTGTGACTGACATGACATTGACCAATCAGCTGAAAGGAAGAAAAATTGGGTCAAAATTCATACAAGCTGAAACTCACACACAGCCAGGAAACCTGAGCGCAGTTTTACATGTAGCTTTTTTTTTTGTTTTTTTTTTGCTTTGTATCTCTAAGCAGACCTTAACAGAAACAATTTGTAACTTGCGTAAATCTTTTTTACACACACAGAATCTCGTCTATAGATACACACACATAAAATTTTCAGATATTTTGGTTGACAAGGTTACAAAACTCAGTTCACTTATGTTTATGTTTACTAATATTTATGACCACAATTTGAGCCCATAGTAATCCACATGTTTGTGTCACCGTGTAACACACTGGAATAATTAGCATCACATTCTAACAATGAATAACTGACATTCGGTTTCATATTTTAGATGTAGCAGGAGCACTTCTGAAGAAGAACAGACAGGGACTCAAGACCTCTTTTATCCCAGTTAGATCCCTTCATACATTTTGCAGCAGTCGTGTGTTTGTAGACCCAGATTTTGATTACCTTCTCCTGCCTGCATAGAAACATCACCTTTGTTTTTCCATTCAGAATAGCTTTTTCCAC